>JAKWJA010002489.1:52212403-52297403 GCA_027704765.1 Solanum habrochaites | reverse complement strand
AATGGAGTAATGAATAATCTTAGATCTATTGCATGCTAAGCTTATTGAATTGATACTGACTTTAAGGGTTATGATTTCTAATGTAATTTTCTATAGGCTATCTAATGATGCAATAATTATATTCAATTGATATCTATCTTGTATTAGATTGATAAGTATGTAATGAATTGATCTAGTTTCATTGATTATTGAAATAATTGTATCGAATGGTTGGCTATGGACTTGGATAAGGGTCTTATGATATTGATTTGGATGATTTAGCTTTGAAATCAAACTGGTAAGATGGAGTGGGGTATGCTGCTCTAATTCCTTTATTTTGATGTTAATTAGACTTCAATTATGTTGTGATTGGTGTAGTCCACTTATGGTGGCGGTGCAATGTGAATTGATGTGGCCTTGTCAGCTTTACTTTATGCAATATGATGATCATGGCCTTGTCAGAACTACTTGAAGTATTACGATGATATGCTTAGTTGATTTATGCGAATTATGAGTATATCTATCTATTTGGAAAGTAATGTGAAAGTATTTGTTCTTTCTATGTATGTTAGGAAATCATGTAGACTATGGTTATGTGCTTCTATGTGTTGTCTTAGGGTTGATGCATGGTTGTTCTTAATTGATTATATGAGTCTATAATAGTTATATTTATGATGATATGGTAAGTGTGTATGATGACTTAAAGATCCTAATTGTTAGTCCTATGTTCTTATAGAATGACTAGTAATAGGTGTTACGGTGAAGTATGTGGTGTCTTGGTTCCCTTGGTTTGACTTGTGTACCTTACTTTTGGCTTGTAATGAGGTATCAATTGTGATGTTTGATTGGGATGCTTAAGTCCTTAGTATTGAATGCCATAACAGATATGTGAGTTTAAATGATTTACAGGGTCTTTTATGTGAACCTGGAACCTAGTGGACGTTTTTTCTATTGAAGTCGAAAGCCTTAATGGTATCCTTCAACGTAAAGAATGATGGACTTAAGGTTTGATTTGGCTTGAACACAATCAGATCACGCCTTAATAAAGGCAAAGAAAATCATAATGAGCTCTGTCGGCCATTAGGAAGGTATCACTAAGGTCCTCTTGGTAGGGTAAATGTGAATTGTGGTTTTACACCTGGTACTGGAACCCTTATTGTGAACCTTAATGTGAATTTCCTCTATGAGAATGAAGTCTATCACGGATTGGTATGGTCAGGAAATAGTTCTAGTTTAAGTATGAACTAAACCAAAACAACCCCTTAATATTCCTAACCATGTGCCTACATGGCGATGTGTCCTAATTCTAAACCCTGGAAAGTAGAATACCCCATCGTAGTAGGTTTCGAACGCCTGATTCCCTGCTTGGATAAAATGGTGTATACGGTTATTGCCTATCTCATCATTGTGATAACTTACTAGACATATAATTTCTCTGAAGTTTACAACATGGTGGTATGGGACGCTATCTAGATATTGCACAATAGGCTTTGAAGTGTTAGAGATTCCCGTAGGTCTATTGAAGACTATTACTTGAATGGTCCTTTCTATGTTCAATGTCTCTTAATGAACTAGTTAAATGTAATGATAAGTTCAGAATTATGTTAAATCATAGTACTTATCTAGAGTATTAAAATTTGTTAGTTATGTGTGAGGGGGGCATAGAATGGTCGCTTCTTATCTTCCCTAGATAAGTCGTAAGAATGTACTCTAGTTAGGAAGTTGGTTTTTGAAATTTTTTAAACAAAAAAATGTGGACATTGATCTAAGCCGTGGTAACTTAAGATTACGTAGGTAAATCTTGAAGAGGTCATTATGGACGTTATCTTCTTGGTGTACTTAAGTTAAGTCTGTTTTTGATATCCTTCTGGGGAGAAGTCATATCACCTAATGTTCATGGTTAGTGAGAATGATTACTATCTTAGGTAGTCCTATAGGATATCTAATTGTGTGTTACGGGTATTGTATGGGCTGTCGCTTCACAACTTACTCAAGTGATACTTTAGAGTCACCTTGGTAGAAAATCTCATGTTCTTATGTTAATGTCTCTTACGTTGGTCTTGACTCATTATAAGTAATCTTGAGGGTCATTGTATGTACATCTAGAGGGGCTATGAGTGGATCCTCTCTGTTTGTGACTTAAGTGAATCTAAGGATAGCTAGCTTTGGGGAGAATATTACATGCTACAGGGTTGTTTAAAGTGAAGGGAAAGAACTTCACTTTAACAGTGAATTGAGTTCACTGTACAGTTGAAGTAAGTTCACTGTAAGGTTTTAAAATGTTGTGACTTTTTGCCTAAATTTTCTTATGGTGTAATCTAAGTTTGTTAAATGTTTTCTTGTTTTTATAGTACAATGTTTAATATAAATTCATGAAAGCACTGTATCTAATTAACACTGTCCCCGTTCATGGGTTTTTGCATGTATTCTCTACTTAGTACATCCTAATGCGCTAACCCCTTCTTTATTTTTTATCTAAAAGTGTAGGAAAATGGAATCTTTGATGTCCATGAAAGAATGAATATGTTTCTAAGGGTTGAAGATGAAATATTGGTGATTCCTCATCGATTAGAGGACAATACCCACATGTCCCTTTTGTCATAGACTTTATTTTATCGTTATGTATGGGCTTAGTCCCAAGTGTTGTATACTCTTAAGTGTAAATGGTTCAAGTAGATGTTGTAAAGTTTTAATGTTTTATATGAAAGTCTTCCACTTGTGTAATGTATATGAAAGAGTTCTTCGTGTGTGAAGAAAGTTATTAATTCTTACCTATTTTAGAATGTTTATTATGAAATGAATGATACAAGATGCTTAGATGAGACTTCTTGAAGTTTCATTTGCCGTGTGACAACACAAGGATGTCCTAACTTCAAGAATATATTTGCGAGTCCTGACATTCCCATGTTCAAAAGGGGTCCTTAAGATTCAAGGATTCCATGTCAAGATATTATTCAATTTTTTTTTTAATAGTCTACATTATGTTTTTATGTTGTTAATAGTCTAGATTATGCTAAAGCTCCGTGGCAGCTATAAACTTAGTCATAAATCTTTCATGATCTTGTAAGCTCAAGTAAGCCTTTAAAATTAAGACCGCTTAGAGAATTTTGGAAGAAGGCTTATATTGCTTGGAAGAAAGCTTTACAAGTCGTTGGATTGCTTATTTCAAGCTCGGATGCCTTGCAAATGAATGACACCCCTATTTATACTACCTCCTAAGGACCTAACTGTAAATATTATTTACTTACGGTGGGGGTGTTATGTGGTTTACTTGCAATTGATGTGGCCTTGTCAGCATTACTTTATGAAATATGACAATCGTGGCCTTGTCAACACTACTTGAAGTATTATGATTATATGTGTAGTCGATTTATGTAAAGTATGAGCATATCTATCTACATGTGAAGTATTGTGAAACTATGTGTTCTTTCTATGTATGTTAGGAGATCATGTGGACTATGATTATGTTCTTATATGTGTAGTCTTAGATGTTGATACATGATTGTTCCTACTTGACTATATGAGTTGTGATAGTTATATTAATGATGATATAATAATGTATAGGATGACATAAAGATGATAAGGGTCATTCCTAAGTTCTTTAAAGAATGATGTGCAATATGTGATAAGGTGAAAGAATTTTGTGTCTTGTTTGGTAGACTTGTGCCCCTAAATTGATACACGTATGAATGATATGTGAATATGAAATGTCTTAATTAGGTAGGATTAGTGCACCCTTATCATGTATGAATGAAAGATATGTGTGACCTTAGAGGATGTTAAGAAGGTCATGTACGCGGAAAATGTTATGTTATGAATGTTGAAGTTTAGAGTCATAATGGTATTCTTCGTGTAAAGGAATGATGGACTTAGGGTTGATTGGATGGAATGACATCATATCATCCTTAGGAAAGTCATAATAAGCTATCTTAATCGCCATTGAAGGGTAGCCCTAGTGGACCTCTTTGGTAGGGTGAATGTGATTGGAATATGAACTAGATAAGGAACCCTCTTCATGTGATTCTTTAATGGCAATTACTCTATGAGATCCATGGATAGCACCAATGATTATGTTATGGGAAGTAGATCAATTTGAGAATGAGACTAGAGTACAATATACCTCTACTTGAAAATGAGACTATACTACATAAAAGCCCTTCATAGTCCTTAACCATGTGCCTACATGAGATGTGTCCTAGTTCTACCCTAGGAAAGTAGAACACCCTCATTGAGTAGATTAGAACTCCGGATTCCATGCCTAGCCATCATGGTCTATGTCAAGTATTGCTTATTGTCATCTTATGGGATAATTACTAGCATTAGAGAAGTTCTATAAAGTTTAGGTAGTGGTATGAGACGATAACTAGACATTGCACAATAGGCTTTGAAGGTGTTAGGCAGAGTCCCTAGGTCTTGTCTAAGACCATTACTTGAATGTCCTTAATGTGATGAATGGGTCTTAAATGAACTAATTAATGTAATGACTCAAGTCAAAAAAGTATGTTGAATGAATGCGTGCTTATCTAGGAGTAATTAAGGGTTGTCTAGTTAAGGTGTGAAGGGGGCATAGGAATGGTCACTTCTTATCTAACCTAGATAAATATTAAGAATGAATGTATTTAGGGAAGTTGGTTGATTATGTGGACATGATCTAAGCCTTAGGTAATCTTAAGAATTATTTAGGTAATCTTGAAGAGGCCACTATGGACGTTATCTTCATGATTTACTTAAGTAAGTGTTTTGATAGCCTTTGGACGGAGAATGACATATCACCTTTATGCTAATGTGTAAAGTGAGAATGATTCTATGTTAGGTAGTCTAAAGGATCTCTTAAGTGTTTGTGTAAGGGATTGTATGGGCGGTCGCTTCACAACTCACTCAAGTGAACCTTAGAATTACCTTGGTAGGAAAATGTCATGTTCTTATGTTAATATCTCTTAAGTGTGTCTGTGACACATTATAAGTAATATTGAGAATCATTTAGGCACACCTAGAGAGGGTGTGTGGGCGTTCTCTCTTTGTGTGACTTAAGTGAATCTTTGGATAGCTTTTAGTGACAAGATTACATGCTAAAGGGTGTTTAAAGTGAAGTGAACGAACTTCACTGTAACAGTGAATTGACTTCACTGTACAGTGAAGTGACTTCACTGTAATGTTTGCTAAAAATGTGACTTTTTGTTAAATGATCTCTTATGTGTTTCTAAGTTGTTAAATGTTATTCTTATGCTTATAGTATGATGTTTAATCAAAATTCATGAAAAGCATGCTTTTTACTAAATGTCCTTTTTTCATGATTTTTGCATGGCTTGCATACTTAGTACATCTAATGTGTTAACCCCTTCTTTTCCCTTTTTGACTAAAGTGTAGGGTATTGGAAGTCTTGATATGCCATGGATGATAGATAGGTTTCTATATGTCTGGCCTTTCATTTTACATGTTAGTAGTTACAAAAAAATTTATATTGGACATGGACACACTAGTGGATGTTTTTATCTATTTAATTATGTTCGATCCAAAAACATCCCTTCCATGCTCAAGCCTCTCTTGTAGACCTTGAAAGAAGCAAGCACCGACGGAGGAGGAAAGTGAATTCTAGAATTTTCTGGACATATATAGTGATCAATGGTTTGCGAGGATTGCGACAATACTATTGGAGTCCCACATTGTCTGTGGGATGGGAATATTGACTCCTTATATGCTCTTCAATAATAAGAAGAATTAGGTGAAGACGTAAAAGAGGTTGAGTCAAGGAATGTTCCCTTGACTTTGCTATATAAGTTAGAGCAACACTGCATCCTCAACCCCTTATATGTTTCAATTTTTTTTATTGGGAAGGTCTTAAAAATACTCCAACTTTGACCGAATTTTCTTTTACGATAACAAACTTTATGGAGGGCCTTTTATCCCCCTAAACTATTTAATAGTGTATTTTAAAAGTATATATGTGGCCATGTGGAAATGTTACTATTAATAATTATGCATATTTTTTATGTCCAGGTGAACACTTATATACCTTTAAAACACACTATTAAGTAATGCAGCGTGTAAAAGATCCTTTCCAAAGTTTGGTATCATAGCAGCAATTTTGGTCAAAGTTTAGATATATTTCTGCCTTTTATTCCCCTTTTTAGATAATTTATTTTTTAAATATTTATAAATTATATGAAAACAATGATAAGACATAATAATTATCATCAATAAAAACAACAAAATTACTAACCGAAGTCTTTTAGTTCTTTAACTATATTAAATACACATAAATTCAAAAGAAAGAAGTAATATCCATTACTTTGTAATTTGCATGCAGTCAATTGGGGATAAAGCCTATGTAATAAATCTAAGTTTTAGACGGATTTGAGCTACATATGTAACCAAATATAATCCTTAAAATACGTATTGAGAAAATAAAAAACAGTGGCCTCTCAAAGATAAACAAAATAGACCAAATTAAAAATTGAATTATCCTTGCAAGTTTATTTTCATGGTGAATAAGTTTTGAATTCCTAATGTAACAGTATTAGACTTTAATTTACTCCGTTTGAATTCCCATATATAGATTGCTTTGCTTAATTTTGACCTTGTAAAAATGAAATACCATACCAACTTTGCTTGAGGTCTATATTACTTGCTAAGGCCTATTATGGACATTTCTTATTGAAATATTATTTTCCAAAAGTGTATATCTGACTGGGGCTTATGGTAACTTAAACATTTTTTATGGACATTAAATATTGATGGAGATAATAGATAATTTTCCTTGTAATTTTAAAATTAATTTGTATGATGCCTTTGATTTTTTGTGTGCCAATAGACACTAAACTAGTATAAAGTTGAACAAGTAGACATATGCGTCCTATGTATCATCCAGCATGACCAAATTATTTATATGTGACGGCTCTATGTATATTATTCCACATAGGATACATATATGTAATTGTCCAATTTTATATAAATTTAAATGCCTACTTGTGCATATTCAGAGTTGGAGGTCATAGATTCTAGTCGAGAGCAATTTAAAGTGCAAATTTATGCATTCAACCAGACTTAAATCACATATATATGCATTTTACATGCAAATATGTGCATGTCATGTATGGTTGAAATGCATGTGAAAATGAGCTACAATTCTGTCATGTTTGTTTGAATGTCTTTTTGTTCTTCAAATTTTAACACTCAAATATATGCCAAATAAGCTTAAAATTAAACCATAAGTTTCATATAATACCAGGAACAAAGCTTTGCATTCATGCTCTGGCCTCCTCCTTAATATATTTCAAGAAGCAAGTACCACGATCTATAGAAGTGTATGTCGAGATTCTTGTGGACCATATATAGGCAATTCCATGATTGTGAAGATTGAAACATTATTGTTGGAGTCCTTTATCGTTTGCGGGATGAGAATATTGACTCTTTATATGGTCTTCGATAGTATAAAGAATTATGTTATTATGTTAATGAGATTGACTCGGACATATTCCTTTGACTCTGGTATATGAGGAAAAAGAGCAATGCCATTATAAGTCTCTCCAACAAAATCATCTTTTATTTTAATTATGCTAGATGATCTCTTGAAGTACCGATACTGCAATCTCTTAGTATACTACTTAGGACGCAAGCATCGGACAAGAAATGGAGATACATAGACAAAGTGAATTTCCTATACACTTGGAGTTTCATGATACTTATGTGGTTTTGTTAGAGTGGGCTAGATCTCACATTGGTTAGAGAATGAATTGGTGGTTTGCTTATATGGACTCAGGTAACCCCCCCTTATTTCACATATCAGGATACTAGTTAAAGTTTAAGTACAAAAGATCATTATAACCAAATCAAGGGTTCGGATCATTCCCACAAAGAGTGGTTTTGTGAATTAGTAGTCAAGTGTGAATGTGTTCAAGTCAATTTTATCTAAAAATATATACAAATAAAAACATAGTTCAAGTTTGGGGTAACACAAGTGTCAAATCACAGGGGGGGGAGGGGGGGGGGGGTTTGTAATTTCATCACAAGTATCAACTAAAACAACAAATAACATCAAAATACAAATATGCAAACGAGATTCTTGGGATGTGACATGATTATGGGATAAGGTAGACAAGTGGGTAACTGCAACTAATAGTAAATTGTTGTAAATCAATGACTAAAGCTTGACTTTAGATGGAATAAAGTTTTTCTCGATCAATTTACCCGAATCAAACTAGTTTTCTCGAACACAAATAAGAAGCAGTATAATTAAGAACAACCTTTGGTTTAGTCCATGCACTCTCTCAAGGATAATATTTGGCAAAGGGTTTAGGATTCACTCTCTCGAGCTGAACCCATAACAACCTAATACCCATCCATACACCATCAATTCTGTAATGTTGGTTTTAAAAACTCTCCCTGAGCAAGACAAAAATAAGAAGGTAGAGTTACATTTGCAACTACAACCCTTTAGATTAAGCCACAATTACAAAATGAAATCTCTTTAAATCAACATCTAGACTATCAAATAGCAATACCCATCAGCTGACTCAACCCACAATCACAGTCCAAGAATTGATGTTTTAGCTAGACATAGTAATAAGCAAGAAATCAATAACAAATTGTGTTTCCATCAACTGGGTAAGATTAAAATTGTCTTTACAGAGGTCTAAGATGAAGAATCTTGAACACCCACTTCAAATTTCTAGAAAATGGAAATCTTCAAATCTTCAAAGCTAAGGAAATATTCTCTCTAAACTCAGTTTTTAGGTCTCAAACTTGAAAACTGAATAATAGATAAGATACTAAGCTAAAAATTTAAACAAGTATTTATAGTTGCCAAGAATTCTGTTGCATAAGACCATTTGGCGTAGTTAGTCGTGATCAGCGATCCGCCTTTTGGCCCATTCTATTGCCTATCTACTTTGGCATTCAACATCTTCAGATTCTGTAACTTTTGGCAGAAGCACTACATCGAGGAATGATTCGGCGACTCACCGAAGGCTCTTTTTTATCACCAACATTATTTTCTCCTTCAGGACTTGTCACTCACGAACATTTGGTAATATATTGACCATTCGGCGATATGCCTAATGCTTGGCATCCCCTCAAACTTCTTTTCCACGTTGTTCTCACTTGCCTTTTTTCTTTCTTTTTGCTCGTCTAGTGGCCCCTGTGTTTTGTTTCCTCAATCAAATATCAAATTCCTCAGGATTTCATCAAAATTGGCATTAACTATGCATTCGAAGGCACTAAATCTATCAACATAAAGTCTTAAATAAGTCCAAATCGTGTACTTATCACCCCCTCATGAATTAGATTTTGGGGGTTTGAGTTAGATCGAAATGCCATATATTTGAATGTTTCATGTTCTAATCCTGTCATTTCGGGATGTTTGCCTAACTCATCTGAGTGAAGTCTGTTAAAAAGCAATAGTGTCTACAAAATTAAAACCCTTAAGTAATATATCTCGAGTCATCTCTTCCAAATTTTTTGAATAGGTTGTTTCTAGCATCCAAGAAATATTGAAGATATGATAGGACAAACATTTCTAGGAGTTATATGCTAATGAGATAATTCAAACAATAAGTACGTCAAAGTAGTTGGAATATGTCAAACAATTGCAACTTTAGGAAATGTATGTTTTATAAAAAATATTATTGGTTACGTGTGCGACAACATTTTGGAGAAGGACAAGCAACATAGGTATTAATCCTCTTCTTAGTAATCTAGACTAGATGCACTGTAATATTTAAAAAATCCAAGACGTGTCTTATGGAATAACATAAGTGTCAGGGAGGTCTAACAACTGTTTTTTTTTAAGGGTCATAGTAATGAATATATGTCTTTTTTTTGTGGTTAGGATGTTTTAGAAACCAAACGTCCATGGCGTCCGAAAATTTGTCAAGAGGTACTAACTAGCGTCTTACCATTCGCTATCTTTTAAGCGTATGGAAATCCCTAAATTGGTGGAAGGGTGGATAAATGATTTAAGTCAATTCATCGTTGAAACCTGTGGTACGATCCTAAGTAACACAGGGTCTTGAGGAGACCCCTTGCACTTGGAGTCCACAATGTCTCGCATGTTTGCAACCACGAGAAGGGGCCATCGAGATTTGTGGTTTCGATGGGGAGTTGTTTACAACTGTCGTCCCCAACTTAGAAATATTGTTGGAGACCTTTCCTGCACAAGCATCTTACAAGAACCACTGATGTGCAGTAGGGAGGAGGCCTGGTCCGTCGACTGACCCACGACCCATCGATCGTTCTGTTGTCGGTGGTACTACAATTTGCTGCACATATTTAATTAAGTTCCAATTAGTTAATTAAGGGGTTAGTAATTAGTTAGGGGATTATTTAAACCTAATTAAGTTAATTAACCCCCCATATAAAGACCCCAAACATATTAGTATAATTACTACTCTCAAAACAAAACTCTATTACTTCCATCTTCTTTCTCTCTCTATTGGAAGACACCATTTGACGCAAGCTAGGGGGAGATTTAGGGGAGGTAAAGGGGCGATGTCACCATAAATTCTTCATAAAACTTTGAGGTATGAGATCTAATTCACCTTTGAGACCTCTTTCCTTAAAGGGTTCCTTCAAAGTATTTTCAAAAGTTGAGTTTTCATGTGGGTTCTTCTCAATATCAAAAATCATGTTATTAATTGCTTTTCTTTTATGGTTTCTTTTGGATAATATGAATATATTAACATGAATTCTAACTTAATTATTATATGTATTGATGGTTTGGTCTAGTTTGTTGATGATGACCCTTAACCCTTAACCCTATGTTTGATCTTAATATGGATTAGGTTGTTTTGATTCAATTGACTTGGTTATTGGTTGAATTAATACCAGATGATGTTGTTATGGTAATCATAAATGTATTAGGGTCAATTATAGTACTTTCATACTAACTCTTGATAAGTGATCTAGGTTGTGAAGTTAGTTGTGAATTGACCTAAGTATCTTGTCTTAAGCTATGATCTAGTATTGAATTGTGATGAAGTGATTCTCCGAACATTTTTTTATCATGTTGGTTATTGAACTATGATGATGTTATTACCTTATTGGGTTGAAGTAAGAGTTTATGGTAAGATCGTGGTGATGAATTATGAAGAAGACTTTGTGTAATCCTTATTCTTTACTTCAATTTATGATTAAATATGATTGAATCATGATATTGTATTTGAGTATGCCTTGTGTTAGGATTGATAGGGTTTGTATCATGTTATATTGAAATGTCTTGACTATGGTTTTGAAGTTGATTAATATGTGAGTGCTATAAGAATGGTGATGCTTACAAATGTGCCTTATCATAAAGTGATATGGTTAACCTCAACTATATGAATTGCAATGAAAGAATTTATACTCATGCAATTCTTATTGAGCTATGGTTGATGATGATTATATAAGGGGTAAAACCTAATACCTAAACTAAGTTAGGATTCATAATAAAGGCTTAAAGACATTTCCAAAAGGGACTCTAGCTTAGCATCGACTGAACTAAATTGAGGAGTGTCCCTTCCCACATAGGGAAAGTAGGATAACTAATGTACTGTTGAGATTGGAGACTACAATGGATGTAGCATAAAGAGGGTACCAATTATGTCAGCTAGTTCTTGAAATATGTTTCCCCCATAGGAATATTAGCTAGTGGATGCACGTAGTTGCTGTGTTCATGTTTTTGTACTGCCTTGGCAAGTAATCTGCCTTCTTTCGTGTAGGGTTCCATAACACCGGATTCCACATCAGCTCATGTGCTGTATGTCGGTTAGGTAAAGGTGTTCCCAAAAAAGTAAAATGAACTAAAGAATGAACTCTAAAAAAGTATGACCTAAGGGGTATAGCTTACTCTAGGTAGGGGTATGGGACTCTACTTAAGCATTACACTAGTTAGGCTTGAAGGGATTCCTAAAAGGATGTTCTTATGTACAATTATGCTTATGATAGTATAATTTATGTATGTAATGAACTTGTACATCATTGATACTATAGGTTGATTAGTTCACGTATAAGTATCTGTTGGTTTATATTGCTTAAGTAAGATGATTTGTACTCCTAAATGCTATGTTATATGAAGTAGGGTGTTAGTCATGATTCCTGTTGGGTTACGTGATTGAGTAAGGTTATAAGGCTTTTCTTTGTCATTTCATTTGTTGACTTGATAGGTTTTCATGGGTAATTGACTTTTTTATGATGAAGTGTACTCTTACTCGTGCTTATTGTTAATATGGCTTGGTGATATAGTTACTTGAATGTGTATCTACTTATATTACATGTACGAATTACTTAAATAGACTTGATGTTATTCTTGTGATGAACATATGACTTTATGATCATGCATTATTGGTTGGAATGGTCTTGTTGAATTGCATAGGGTTTTAATGAACATGCATATTGTTATGAGTTGTCCCTAATTCTTAGCATGTTCCATATATATCTGCATATGGTCTCATACATAGTACAAGTGGTGTACTAACCCTATTTCTTTCCTTTATCCAATATTTTAGGTTACGGTTGGTGAGGTTCTTTGGAGACGACTTGAAGGAGGCCTGGACTATCTGATTCATTCCAAGTTTGGATAGTTCTCAGTTGCGAAGGGTGATCACTATCTAGCTTAGGAGTTTTGCTTATTAAAGACTTCTATGTTTCTTTCCTTCCATACTAATAATAAATATTTATAGAACCATGTGAGGAATTCTTACTATGATGTATGGGATTAGGCCAAGTTCTTAATCTTAAAATCACGGTTTAATGAGAAGAGCACTATATGACTATTATGTCTATGGTTATGTTTTTATATACATTATGTGCAATAAAATAGAAGGCTTCCTTCCTATATGACGGTCTACAAATACTTATCATTATATAAATTATGTCTATTTGAGGTCAATGAAACCTCCAATTAGAAGTAATGAAATTTTAAATTTTCCCATTTTTTTATCATATGAAATGCAATGATGATGATGTAAACAAAGAGGCTAGTCTTAGTCCTCAAAGAGGACGATGACGCCGTTTATGTCTAGGGGGTAAACGGATGTGAAAAACTTGGTATCAGGGCATCAGGTTGAAATATCTTTGACTCTGTGTCTCTCTCAACCACGTCTATGTAGGTTTGTATTCATAATTGTGAAGCCACACTTATGAATAGGAATCTATGTGATGATTAGGAAACTCTCACTTTCTTGGAAATTTAATAGCGTGCCACTAGAGTATAATTATTATGTGATTTTGCATCTAATCCTTTCATTTTGATTATTGGAAATGAATACTCGAAGAAATGCAGCACGAAGACTTGAAGAAGAGATTGTCAATTTGGGAGCTCTCACTATGGTGATCAAGTTCCTTCTCTTGAAAAAGGTGTGAATGATGACCAAGCGACCAAGCCCCGGTGAATCCTCCTCATTTGACGGATAAGAACATAAGGGATGCTCTTTTCCAAATAGCCCAAGACATTACTACCCAAGCACAAGTCGCCACCGCTCAAGCCCAAGACATGACGGCCCAAGCTAATCGAGAGGTTGTACACTGAGCTTATCATCAAGTTTCTAGTATGGCTTCCCATTAAGGGATTTCACTCGGATAAATCCTCCTACTTTCTACGGGTCCAAGGTTGAAGAAGTCCCCCAAGAGTTCACTAATGAAGTCTACAAGATACTCTTTACTATGGGGTTGTCTACTAGTGAGAAGGCCAAGTTATCCACTTATCAACTCAAGGATGTGGCTCATACGTGGTATGTGCAATGGAGGGACAATAGGCCGCTAAGGGGTGGTCCGGTAACTTGGGAGATCTTCAAGAAGGCTTTTCTTGATCGGTTATTTCCTAGGGAGAAAAGTAAAGCAAAAGTGTTGGAGTTCATCAACCTTCTCCAAGGAGGTATAAGTGTGAATGAATACTCATTGAAATTCACTAAATTGTAAAATATGCTCCTTCTTTGGTTTACGATATTAGAGATTAAATGAGTCGCTTCGTGATGGGGGTGTCGGATGACTTGCAAGAGTAGTGTCATTTAGCTATGATACATGACAAAATTAACATTTCTCGTCTTATGGTTCATTCCCAAAATTTGGAGGAGGCAAGGGCTAATTGGAAGAGTAAGGATGCAAAAAATGGCAAGATCTTTTGATGGTGATTTTTCAAAGAATAGGCTTGAAATACAAGACAAGACTAGATACAAGAAGCAGGTTTCTAGTCATGTTCCTTACAAGTTCCCTAAGTCTAGTGGTTATAGGGTGTCTAACCCTAATCCTAAGAATGGAAAAGGCACTAGTTCATCCATTGAGAAGTCAACTTGTGGAAACTGTTGCAAGAGGCACTATGGTGATTGTGTCAAGGGGGCGGACAATTGTTTTGGTTTTGGAAAAAGTGGGCACAAGGTTAGGGATCGCCCTAATGTCAGGGGTCAAGACAGGGGTAGTAGTCAAGCTCAATTGAGTGGTTCAAATGAGGCTCCGAAGAAGAACCGCTTCTATGCCCTCCGCTCAAGGAGTGAGCAAGAGACTTCTCCAGATATGGTGACTGGTATCTAGAAAGTATTCTCCATTGATTCATATGCCTTACTTGATGCCGGTGCTACTTTATCATTTGTTACACCTCTTGTAGCTAAAAATTTTACAGTTTTGCCCGGCATTTTGCATGAATCTTTTATAGTGTCTACTCCGATGGGTGATTCGGTTGTTGCAAAAAGGGTGTATAAAAATTGTCCTATAATGTTGCCCATTAGAGTTTCTTATGTTGAACTAGTAGAACTTGATATCCTTGATTTTGATATTATATTGGGTATGGATTGGTTGCATTCTTGCTTTGCTCTATTGATTGTAGGACAAGGGTGGTGAAGTTTAATTTTCCAAATGAACCCATTGTTGACGGGAAGAGGGGAAATTTTATTCCAAGAGGTCGTATCATATCTTGTCTAAAAGCATGAAAAATGATCTCTAAAGGTTTTCTATACCATATTGTAAGAGTCAAAGATCTAGACTCTGAAATTCCTTCCATAGAGTCCGTTCCGTATAGAGTGAATTTCCGGAGGTCTTTCCTGATGATCTTCCTGGTATTCCTTCCAAACGGGAAATTGATTTTGGTATCGATTTGCTACCGGATACAATTACCACATCAATTTCTCCTTATCGGATGGGTCTTGCTGAATTGAAAGTGTTGAAAGCTCAACTCAAAGATTTACTAGACAAAGGCTTCATAAGACCTAGTATTTCTCTATGGGGTGCTCCGATTTTTTTCGTAAAGAAGAAGGATGGGTCCTTAAGAATGTTTATTGACTACCACCAACAAAATAAAGTCACTATTAAGAATAAAGTATCCTTTCCCTCGGATTGACGACTTGTTTGATCAAATCCAAAGGGCAAGCTACTTTTCTAAGATTGACTTGAGATCGAGGTATCACCAACTTAGGGTGAGAGGTGAGGATA
This sequence comes from Solanum habrochaites, assembly GCA_027704765.1. NCBI lineage: Eukaryota > Viridiplantae > Streptophyta > Magnoliopsida > Solanales > Solanaceae > Solanum > Solanum habrochaites. The sequence goes on along the minus strand of JAKWJA010002489.1, from coordinate 52,282,031 downwards.
TACCAAAGACGGCATTTCGGACTAGATATGGTCATTATGAGTTCCTAGTAATGTAGTTTGGTCTTACTAATGCTCCTGTGGCGTTTATGGACCTAATAAATAGGGTGTTTCAAAGTTACCTAGATTCATTTGTCATTGTCATCATTGACGATATCTTGGTATAATAAAAAAATGAGGGTGATCACATGAACCATTTGAGGGTGGTGTTGCAAGTACTTAAAGAACATCAATTGTTTGCCAAATATAGCAAATGTGAGTTTTGGTTGAGGTCGGTGACATTTCTTGGTCATATCATCTCTAGTGAGGGAGTTGAGGTTTATCCAAGGAAAATGAAGGTGGTGAAGAATTGTCCTAGACCATTGACTCCAACAAATATTAAAAGTTTCTTGGGTTTAGCAGGTTATTATCGGAGGTTAGTGGATGGTTCTGCATCCATTGCATCTCCCTTGACTACTTTTACCCAAAAGTGTAATAAATTTGAGTGGTCGAAGACATGCGAGAGAAGCTTCCAAATGTTGAAAGATAGGCCTACTTCTGCTCCAGTGTTGAATTTACTCGAGGGTACAAAGGGGTTTGTTGTGTAATATGATGCATCCCTTATGGTTTTAGGTTGTATGCTTATGCAACATTGGAAGGTAATAGCCTATGCTTCTAGGCAACTAAAGGTGCATGAGAGAAATTATCTGACTCATGGCCTCGAGTTAGCGGTTGTGGTGTTTGCCTTGAAAATATGGAGGCATTACTTCATGTTGATGTTTATAACGACCATAAGAGTCTCCAATATGTATTTACCCTAAAGGAGTTGAATCTCTGACAAAAAAGGTTGTTCAAATTGTTGAAAGATTACGACATGAGTGCCCTCTATCATCCTGGCAAGGCCAATATGGTTGCAGATTCTCTAAGTCGTATGACTATGGGTAGTGTGTCCCACATAAATGAAGCCAATAAAGACCTAGTGAAAGATGTTCATAGGTTGACTAGGTTGGGTGTGAGATTGTATGATTCTCCAAATGGTGGTTTCATGGTTCATATAACTCTGAGTCATCCTTGGTGGTTGGGGTGAAGTTTAAGCAACACCTTGATAGACCATTTATGGAGTTGAAAAACTCGGTATTTGGTAGGTTATATGAGTCATTCTCTTAAGGGAGGGGATGGTGTTTTGAGATACCAATGGAGATTTTGTGTTCCCAAGGTAGATGGGTTGAGGGATCGTATCCTGGAGGAAGCCCATGGATCCCGCTACTCCATTCATTCGGGTTCGACAATAATGTATCATGACCTTAGGGAAATAATTTGGTGGGAAGGTTTGAAGAAGGAAATAGCGGAGTTTGTTGCTAAGCGTCAAAATTGCCAAAAAGTAAAGGCCGATTATCAAAAGTCGGGTGGCTTACTACAAGAAATCCAAGTTTCTACTTGGAAGTGGGAAGACATTTATATGGATTTTGTAGTGGATTTGCCTCGGACTCAAAGTAATATGACTCTATATGGGAGGTTGTGGATAGGTTAACAATGTCCGCTCATTTTATTCCCGTCAAGTATACTTATTCGGCAGAAGATTATGCTAAGATCTTCTTAGATGAGATTGCGTGTCGCCATGGTATCCTTTATCCATCATATCGGATCGGGGTTCACAATTCACATCTTGGTTTTGGAGGTCATTCAAAGAAGGGTTAGGTACTAAGGTGAAGTTGAGTACCGATTTTCATCCCCAAATGGATGGTCAAGCGAAACGCACTATTTAAACCCTTAAGGATATTCTTAGGTCTTGTATTATTGATTTCAAGGGGAATTGGGATAAGCAATTACCTTTGGTGGAGTTTGCTTATATAATAGTTTTCAATCATCCATCTCCATGGCTCCCTATGAAGCCTTGTACGGTAGGAGGTGTAGGTCTCCTATTGGATGGTATGAAGTGGTTGAGACTTTGCTTCTTTGTCCCAATTTGATTTACTAGACTTTGGAAAGTTCGTATAATAAGGAACCGATTGGAAATGGCCTATAGTCGACAAAAGTCTTATGCCAATCATAGGAGAAGGGATTTGGAATTTGAAGAAGGTGATAAGGTGTATTTGAGAATTTCACCTATGAAGGGAGTGGTTAGATTTGGCAAGAAGGGAAAGTTGAGTCCTCGTTATGTCGGTCCGTATGAAATCTTGCAAAGGGATGGTAAGGTTGATTATGAATTGAGATTTCCTAGTGAATTGGTTTCAATTCATCTGGTTTTCCATATTTTCATGCTAAAAAGTGTATTGGTGATCCCGAGTCTATTCTTCCTATTGAGGGTCTTGGTGTGAAGTATAATCTCTCTTTGAGGATGTCCCAGTTCAAATTCTTGATAGTCAAGTAAAGAATTTGAGTAATAAAGATGTGGCTTCCGTAAAGGTGTTATGAAAGAATCACCTAGTTGAGGGTGCAACATGGGAGGTCTAGGCTGACATGAAGTCCTATTACCCTCATCTATTTAATAACTAAGGTTAGTAGTTCTTACTAATAATGAAAATAATGACTAAAATTGAAGTTGTTTTGATTTTTAGTGAAGTGTTTCAAAATGTGCATTTTTGATTTGCTTTACAGTGACTTATAGTGAAGTTGTGCATTTGAACTTGAAATTTTTCTCTTTGGCTTGTTTGAGTTATGTGGTGCAATTTGATATGGTGAGTCTTTATGAAATGATATGTAGCCTGTTGTTGGGATGAAATTTGGCAAAATTGACTACTATAAATTATGTTGAGATCATGTTGTTGTTGTGAGAAGGAAATTCCTCATAATGTGATATTTGAGCCTTGTGTGTGGTAATTGAAGTTTTGAATTGTCTTGTGCCTTTAGATATGGATAATGTTGTTATGTATTGTTGTTGGTTGGACTGCTAGTCTTGAGTCTATTCCTTCAAAATGTTTTTAGTGTCATTCGGGATGAATGTTCCTAGGAGGGATAATGTAACATTTCGAAAATCCAAGGTGTGTATTAATGCCTAACATAAGTGTCATGATGTCTAGACACTATTTTAAGATTCATTTTAATGAATATAGGTCATTTCGGAAGTTTAGAAACAAAATGTTTAATTTGACTAGCTTTAAGGAGTCGGAAATCCATGAAAATTGGTGGAAGGGTCGCTAACATGTGTTAATGTCAATTCATGGTTGAAACTTCCGGGTACGAATCCCCAAGGACAAACCAAGGGACATTGAGGAGGACCCTTGCACGTTGGAGTCAACACTATCTGGGCAATGTGCAACCACGAGAGGGCCATCAATGATTCGTGTGTTGATCGAGAGGGCGTCGTTGCCAACTGTCGACCAACACTTAAAAATTTTTTGGAGACCTCGCGTGCACAAGTCTATGACAAGAACCATGGATGTGCAGCACGGAGGAGGCCTGGTCCGTTCACTGACCCATGATCCGTCGATCATGGTGTTGTCGATGGTATTGCATTTTCCTACACATTATTAATTAAGTTCCAATAAGTTAATTAAGGTGTTAGGTCGTTATTAAGGGGATTGTATAAGCCTAATTAGTTTAATTAGACTCCAACCCCATTAGTCTAATTACAACTCTTAAAATAACACTCTCTTCCTTCTCTCTTCTTTCTCTCTCTACTGGAAGACACCATTGACGACAAGCTAGGGGGAGATTTTGGGGTCTATAAAGGGGAGATTTAACCATCAATTATTCGTAAGACGTTGAGGAATGAGATGTAATTCACCTTTGAGTCCTCTTTTCTCAAAGGGTTCCTTCAAAGTATTTTCGAAAGTTGAGTTTTCATATGGGTTCTTATTAATCTCAAAAATCATGTTATGAATTGATTTATTTATGGTTTCTTTTGAATAATATGAATAGATTAAAATGAATTCTAAATTAATTATGATATATCGTGATGGTTTGGTCTAGTTTTTAGATGATGACCCTTAACCCTTAACCCTAGGTTTAATCTTGATATAAATTAAGTTGTATTTGATTCAATTTACTTGGTTACTGGTTGAATTACTATTATATTATGTTGTTATGATAATCATAAATGTATTAGGGTGAATTATAGTTTTTTCATACTATTTCTTGATAAGTTATGTAGGTTGTGAAGTAAGTTGTGAATTGACCTAAGTATCTTGTCTTAAGCTTATGATCTAGTATTAAATTATGGTAAAGTGATTCTTCTAGCATTTGTTATCATGTTTTTTATTGAATTATGATGATGTTATGACCTAATTGGGTTGAAGTAAAGGTTGATGGAAAACCTTGGTGATGAATTATGTAGGAGACTGGTCAGTCTTATAATCCCTATTCTTTACTTTAATTTATGATTAAGTATGGTTGAATCATGATGTTGTATTGGAGTATGCCTTGTGTTAGGACTGATAGGGTTGGTATGATGTTAAATTGAAATGTCTTGACTATGGTTGTGAGGTTGATTAACATGTGAATGTTATAAGGATGGTGATGCTTACCAATGTGCGTTATTATGAAGTTATATGTAATGTGTTAACCTCACCTATATGAATTGTAATGAAAGGATATATACTCATGCAATTATTATTGAGCTATTTATGATGATGATTATATAAGGGGTAGACCCTATGACCTAAACTATGTTTTGATTGATCATAAAGGCTTAAAGACATCTCAAAAAGGGACTCTATGTTAGCGCCGTGTGAATTAGATTGAGGAGTGTCCCTTCCCAAATAGGGAAGGTAGGATCACTAATGTACTCTTGATATTAGAGATTACAATTCATCTAGCATAAAGAGGGTCTTAATTATATCTCCTTGTTCTTGAACTATGTTGCGCCCATAAAAATACTAGCTAGTGGATCCACATAGTTGCTATGTTTTATGTTTTGGTACTAGTTTGAAAAGTAGTCCACATTCCTTTGGTGTAGGGTTTATGATACCCGATTCCACATTAGCTCATGTGGTGTATGTGGGTTAGGTCAAGATGTTCCCAAAAAGGTAAAATGAACTAATGGATTGAACTTTAACTAAGAATGACCTAAGGGGTATAACTTAGTCTAGGTGGGGGTATGGGACTTTACTTAAGCATTGCACTAGTAAGACTTGAAGGGAGTCTTAGGAGGATGTTATTATGTATAATTATGCTTATTATGGTATAAGTTATGGATATAATGAACTTGCACATTGTTGATACTATATGTTGATTAGTTCAAGTATAAGTATGTGTTGGTTTATATTGTTTAAGTAAGATGATATGTACTCCTAAAAGCTATGTTATGTGAAGTAGAGTTTTAGTCGTGATTCTTGTTGGGTTACTTTATTGAGTACAATTATAAGGCTTTGCTTGGTCATTGCACTTGTTGATTTGATAGGGGTTCATGGGTAATGGACTTGCTTTATTTATGATGAAGTGTACTCTTAGTCATGCTTATTGTTAATATGGCTTGGCGATAGAGTTACTTGAATAAGTATCTACTTATATGACATGTATGAACTACTTGAATAGACTTGATGATGTTATTCTTGTAATGAACATGCTTATGACTTTTTGAACATGCATTATTGGTTGGAATGGTCTTGTTAAATATGCATGAAGGTTTTAAATGAAAAATACATATTTTTTTGAAGTGTCCTCTTTTCTTAGCATGTTTCCATATATGTGTGCATATGATCTCATACTTAGTACACGTGGCGTACTAAACCCATTCTTCCTTTTCCCCAATATTTTAGATTTCGGTTGTTGAGGTGCTTTGGAGATGACTTGAAGGGGGCTTGGATATCTTGATCATCCAAGTAGGTAGGTTTTCATTTGCCGAGGGGGACGTCACTATCTAGCTTATGGATTTTGCTTAGTAGTTAAAGACTTCTATGTTTCTTTCCTTCCATATTAGTATGAAACATTGTATAACCCATGTGAGGCATTCTTACTTTGATGTATGGGATTATGCCCAAGTTCATACACTCTTATTAGATAGTTATGAGAAGAGACATCTATTATGACTATTATGTGTACGTTATGTTTTATATACTTATGTGCAATAAAAGTAGAAGGCCATGTAACCTTCATATCTGAAGGGTCCATGTATACTCGACATTTATATATATTATGTGTATGTAGAGGTCTATGTAAATCTCCAAGTAGGAGGAATTAAAGTTCTAAATTTTCTGCGTTTTGGACCAATGAATGCAATGATTTAAAAAAAGAGACTAGTTTTAGTCTTCAAAGAGGACGACGACGCCGGTTACATCTAGGGGGTAAACACGGATGTAACATGCACGATATATTGGATATGGGGCTCTCTTGTCCTCTTTGGTGCTACGTTTAGATTTTTATCACATTATCCCCTGAACTATCTCTTAACACTATACAAAAAATTATTAATATACTCAGTTAATTAGTGGCAATAGCTTAATTATACGTAAATATGTATTTTAGAAACAATTAACACTCTTTGTATATGTCCCTAAAGCATTTAGCGATATTGGTCCTAATGACACTTAACTAATGCCGGTAAAGACTTTAACAATCTATATTAATGTCCATATTTTGTTTTCGCTAAAGGTTATTTTTGTATTGTACGAGATGGAAATGATTGTTTTATTTAATATTTGTTATTGTGATTCGGACAATCAACTCTAATATTCTTTAATATTTGTTGCATTTCTTCCTCTAGTACAAGAAGAGAACCAAGTAAACATGATATGTCATACATTTGCTCCTTAAAGTTTTGTTTTGTCATGAATTTTTTTTATTCATGCTCATTTTTATGGTACAAAAGCTATTTCCTTCTTATTGCTTCTTCTGTCGTAACTGTTTGGTCAATTACACCTCTAAAATGACTTAGGTGAAACTAGAGCCTAACATTTTTTTCATGAGGGTCTAAGGTCCTAAAATGGTTTATAATTTGGTAATGAGGCGGTGTCTAAATATTTAGGTTAATTGGAAATGGAACGTCAAGGGACGACCAAGATGTTCGACGACTAGTCACCTTTGTGCCTTATGCGTGGTTTTATGTGCTTATGTGTGTGTCATGGGATTGTGAGGTTCTTATATGAGTTCTATAATAGTGTTTATAGGCTGTGTTTCAAGTTTCATAAAGTTTGGAAGTGAAGCATCCAAGAACGTCAATGACGTTTGAAAGGTTTGCCTTAAAATGACCTTGTGTGTCTTAGCATGTTTTGTCATGTTTTATGTGTTCATTTTGGATGAAATTGATTTCAAAGGTCCTAAACTCGTTTTCGATCATATTTGAGTTGGAAATGTCTGGGCAAACATCTCCAAGGACCAAGCACGGGTCCTTGAGGAAGGACCCTTCACAAGAGCCTAAGGCTGTCTAGACCAGCCCAAACAACTGAGACAATCGACAGCCAGTCAAATGGTCGACGCCCCGTCGATGGAGGGAGTGGGTCAATACATAGCCTAGGGAACTTTATCTCCCACATCCAGTGTCTGATCCAAAAGACGGTCAGCCAGGACGACTCATCGTTTGACAAACAGCCCGTTGATGGCCAGACGTAGGTTAAGTCTGCAACCTACGCAGCTTCATTGTTAAATAATAAATTCACCCTACATACATATAATAGTTTGGGAGGTTTACTAAGGGTATTTTAGGTATTTTAATCTGGTTTATAAGGCCTAACTACCCAGATGAATTCATTTCCTAAATTCAAAACTCCAAATTCTCTAAAAGAACTCCCTGAAACTCCATGAAGGGGTGAGACGCCAAAACTCCAGGAAGAGATTTGGATTGAAGCATTTGATTGGGTTTCTTCTTCCAATCAATTTATTCATTTAGGTTCAATTGAGGTTTATGGTTTTTTTCACAAGTCAAAATCCTTGAACCCTCTCTTCATCAAGGGAGCCCAAATTCAAAATGATATTCAAATCTTCAAGACGAACTTGTCCAATTTTATGATCTAGCCATGGGTTATTGTATAAAAAGTTTTAAATCATTGACTATATGTGATTAATTGATGTTCGTCTTGGTGATTTAAACCTAAATATCCTAAACCGATGCAAACATAATCTCTTCAAATGTGCTATTAGCTGTTTTATTATCTTACCTAATGCTTATTATTCTAATTGTAGTTTTCTATGGGCTAATTTTAGTGATATAATAATTTTTATTTGAATTGATTTTAAGATGTAATTAAGATTTTAAATTTAATATTGACATTATTAGATTCATTGAGTACCTATATTTTTGTAATTGAATTGATGATCATGGCCATGGATAAGAACCTTTTGGTATTGAATTGCATGATTTAGCTATGGATTGGAGTGGTGAGAATGGATTCGTGGTAAGCTTCCCTAATACTCTTTATTTTATGTAATGTAGGTATTGAATTATGTTGTGATTGGTATGGTTCACTTATGGTGGCGTTGCTATGTGTCATAATTCTGAATGATGTGGCCTTGTCTGCGTTACTTTATGTATTATGATGATAATGACCTTGTCTACTTGATATATTATGATGGGTGTGTAGTGGAATTAGATGAAGTATGATCATGTGTATCTACTTGTGATTAAAATGAAAGCATGTTTTCTTCTGTTGATGTTCTTAGGTGATCATGTTAGACTATGACTATGTTCTTATGTGTGTAGTCCTAGAATTGATGCATGATTCTTCCTACTTGACTATATGAGTCTATGATGGTTATATTTACGAGGTTATAGTAGTGTATAGGGTGACCTATAGATGATGTTTGCTATGACTATGTGCTGTTAGAATGATATGTGATAAAGTGAAGTATTGTTGTGTCTTGTTTAGTAGACTTGTATCCCTTATTGATACATGCATGAATGTAATATGTGTCCTCTGAATTAGGTGTAATCCTCGTATCTTGTTGCATTTAATGATACGTGGCCTTGAATATAGTGAGAAGGTCAAATTATGTGGAGCCCTTAAACATGTTGAGAAGTTATGTTATCCTTGATGTCGAAAGCCGTAATAGTATTCTTCTTCTGTGAATGGTGGAATTAAGGTTGGTTGGATGGAAAGACATGAGATTATCCTTAGGAAAATTATTAAGCTATCCTCTTAACCATTGAAAGGCAACCCTACGGGACCTGTTCTATAGGGTGACTGTGATTGGGTTATGAACTAGATATGGAACCTTTTCATGTGATCCTTTATGTGAATTACTCTATGATAACAAAGTCTAGCATCGAGCGATTATCGTAACGGAAGTAACTATAGTTAAGAATGAGCTAAGGTGCAATAACCCTTCAATATCTCTTAAACCATCGTGCCTACATGGGATGTGTCCAGTTCTAACCATTGGCAAGTGAGAACACCCCTCCATCGGAGTAGGTTTTAACCACTATGGATTCCCATGCTAGCTACCCTGGTCTATGTAAAGTTATTGCCTATTCATATATGAGATACCAGACGAGTGGTTGGAGAAGGGTTATCTATGGAAGTTGAGGCTTGTGTATTGTCGCTATTCTAGACTTGTACATAGGCTTTGAAGAAATGTTAGTGATTTAGTCCCTGTCTTGTCACAATAGGCTTTGAGATGTTAGTGATGAGTCCCTAGGTCTTCTCCAATACAATTACTTGAATATCCTTTATGTGAATGATTATTCTTTAAATGCCTAAATGAAGATATTACTTAAAGTAAGAAAGTGTGTTTAAGAATAAGTACCTAGCCTAGATAACTTTAAGGACTACTGGGTAAAGTTTGAAGGGGCATAAAGGCTGCATCTCTTCAATTTTACCGAGGAAAGTCTAAAATGTCTCTAGATGGGAATGCTGATTTCCATCAAGTGAGAATGCTCTTAATACTAGGTAATTAAAAGGATCCCGTAATTTTGTTTGTGAAAGGAATTGTAATGTATGGAGGTATGTTCACAACTCACTCAAGTTAGCTTAGCAATCAACCCTTTGTAAGAGAATCTCAGTCTTGTTTTTTGGTGTATTGTTAAAGTGTATTTGTCTTACTATAGTGTCTTGAAGGAATCATTTCGGTGTTCTTAGAGGAGGGTGTTGAGCGTATATCAATTTGTCTACTTCAATGAGTCTTAGGATAACTTTAGTGAGAGATGACATTTCAAAAGTGTCCCTGTGCGTTGAAGAACTTCACTGTAACATTGAATTAATTTACTGTAACAGTGACATAGTTCACTGTAATGTCCTTAAAATGTGATAAAATGCTTATGTGATGAATTATGCGTTTCTAAGGTGTTAAATGTTGTTCTTATGCTTACACTATGATGTTTTAATTAAAAAGAGCATATTTCCATTAAATGTCCGTTATCATGATTTTATTCATTATGTCATACTTAGTACATGTGTTTGTACTAATTCTATGCTTTAATCTATCTCTAAAGTGATTCATAGGTGAAGGCGCTTTTGAGAGCGAAGCTTGGATTATAGGATCTTGGAAGCAAGGTTGAAGTATGTCCTCATTTGACTCGAGGCATCAATATCTTAGAGTTTCTTTTATTGAAGCATTAGACTATTCTAATGTTGTGAAAAGTTTTAATTTTGCACTACTTTTCATTTATTTAAATGTGATGAATGATACGAAAGGGTTTGTACAAGACCTCCGAGAGGTCAAGTACACCGTGCCATGACCTAAGAATACCCTAACTTAGGTATAGGTGCGGGTCGTGACGATAAATGTGTTCTTCAACTTGACTTTATTTCTTACTTATGCTCTCTAATTTTGGATGTGCACAAGTAACATTTCAACTTGTATAAAGTTTAACAAATAGAAACATGAGTGTATGTGGCATATCAAAGTAGGACACAACACACGATGCAAATTTCTATGTAGGATCCAACGTAGGAAGTGTGTGTCTATTTTTCCAACTTGATAAAAGTTTAAGTATTTACTTGTGTTGTCTCCTGTATGGAGATTAGAAAACTAGAAATAACAAAAGATGAGGAAAAAAAATACAAAGAACTATCCGAGTACACAAAAACCACTATGCATCCTTAAGAAATTCAATCACTTCAAGTACAAAACGTTGGTTATTAATTCCAGAAAAAATGGGTTAACCATTAAAGAAGTAGTGATATCTCAAACATCAATAACTTCAACGAACTCTAAATGAGACATGATCGATCGATTTTATTTTGTAAGAAATATATGCAAGAGAACAAAAGAATTTGATGTAGAAAAATGAGACAAAGCCTCTCTACTTATAGACAACAAAGGGTAAAGGTCACAACTCTTTTGAAAAAGACAACGTTTCAGTAAGGTCTCAACAATTTGAAAAAGTCACAATCTTTCAAATACCCACAACCCTTTAGATAAGACACAACCTTTCATAAAGATCACATTCTTTCGGTATAGTCACAACCCTTCAGAAGCGTCACAACTCTTTATTTCCTATTCACACCTTTAAAACCCAAAAATCCCCCACATGAATAGGGATTACTATTTTAAAAACATGATCATGAAAAACTGTGTGATTCATACGTAAGGATTGATTATATCTAGATACGTGGGTTTCTTTTTGAACTTTCCATAGTGAACATATATCAGATATACTCGGTCAATCGGTATATTGGATATCTTTGAACCTTCAAGCTTTGGTGTATACCAAGAAAACATAAGTCACACAATCAAGCCTTGAACCGTTTTTGGTTCTCATTGTTTTATTATTTTCAGTCATGAACATGTCTTAGTTTATAAGTGCATTGAGAAGTGGTCTTACATGATTCTCCTTGAAGTGGATTACACTTCACACTTACATAAGTGATTTTAAATGTTTTATCCCATAGATACTTTATTTGATATAACATTTATCAAACTTAAAAACTATTAAAATGTCTTAATGTCTTTATCATTATTATTGAACTGTCAAAACCCGAAACAATACCCTAGAAGTTAGGGTACAATCTTGGATTGTAACCGGCGTCGTCGACCTCTAGGAGGTCTAAGACAAGCCCCTTCATATCATTCATTGCATATACAAAGTGAAAAGTAGTGCTGAATTAAAACTTTTCACAAAACATAATATAGTCTTTAAAATCTCTTTCATATAGAAGTAATAGGAAATATTAAGTCTCAATCTCATCATCTTACGACACAAGAATACTTGGGACGTGGCGCATACTTCAAAATACAAATATAGAAATGCTTCGTCTATTACAGTACTTTGAATGAGAACATAAAAGATAGATATGCCCTCGATTAAAGTGAGGATATACTTTAAGTTCTCTTGAATGATCTTCTAAGTCCAAGTCTTCACTTCTCAAAGATCCTCACCTACCAAGAACTATATAGATAGATAAAAGCATGGAATTAGTACAACCACATGTACTAAGTTTGGCTTTATGCATAAAAATCATGAAAATGGACTTTATTGGAAATATGGCATCTTTTCAAGAGTCAGATAGTATTAGATCATAAGTAACATTATTAAGAATTTAGAAACAATAAGATAATAATTTAATCAACAATATCAATATTTAGGTATCAATTACAGTACGTTTCAAGTCACTTTACAGGTAGTTGACTTCATTGTTTCGTGACTATACCCCTTTTAATAACAAACTATCTAGTACATGTATTTTCCTCACTTAACCAGTATCCTAACATTACTTAAGTTAACACAAATAGGGACCAGCCATACAACCCTCTATAGACCTGTGCTATCGACACTTTAAGTTATATGTATAATGAGCGTCATCATTCACACCTTAAACAGTAAATCATAACATTCAAGGTGGATTACGTTACAAAGGTGAACTTCTAATATCACTTTGAGTGAGTTGTGAAGCGGACTAGTCCCATACCAATCCCTTACAACACACACTACGTGATCCTATGATTCCCTAGAATAATCATGCTCAGATTATACATCCAAAAAACATAGGTGATATACATTCTAATTCAAAGGCGATCAAAAAAGACCCTTACTTATGTTTAAACTCAAGAAAGATGAACGTCCATAGTGACCTCTTCGAGATAACCTAAATATCCTTTAAGAACCTGAGGCTTTTAGATCATGCCAACAATATCAACAACCCTTAACCCAACTAACTAGGTTATCCTAAGACGTCCAAAGCTAAGACATGAAGAGATACATTCCCTTATGCCCTCCCCCCTTCACACCCCTTTAGTCTTAAGAATTTTATGTAAGTCACTTTAGTATTAGGTACTCATATCTTTACATACTCGTACATAAGTCTATCTTCATCAGTTCTATTAGACTCATACATCACATAAAAGGAACATTTTCAAAACAATGGTCTGGACAAGACGTAGGAACTTCAATACACCTTTAACAGTCCTACTTATGCATTATGTCTGGTCATAGGTTCCTACTACTACCACCTAAACTCAATAATTTCTCTAATGCTAAAGGTTTCCATATGATGGAATAGGAAATACAAACAAGACCATGACTAGCCAAGGAATGGACATCCATGAGTTTATCCGACTCGATGAGGTTTGTTCGATCTTGCCAATGGTTTTCTAGAACTTGGAACATCTCCAGTAGCCACAGATTAAGGAAGATGAAGGGATTGACTTTTTGTTATATATCTAGTCTCATACTTACCACTAGAACCTACTTCCTACCTACCCATACTTACTTCGTTATAGCCCTGTGTGTCTAATTGATCAATTTCTCATTAAGGGTCTATAAGGGGTCGCTGTCTTAGTTCATCACCCAATTATCATTTATTACAACCAAAGCAAGGTCCCAACCCCTAGGGCATATCTCACTATGGAGGAGACCAAGCTCCCATGATGAATTTCCTAAACGGATTAATATCACATGCTCCGTCCGCCACCAGACAATCCTTACCGTCATTCATCTTTACTTTGAAGGAAGCTACGGCTACGCCTTCAATTACACCATCTTAACCTTAACCACCTTAAGATCAAGATTTTTACAGATAATAGACTCTCATTCATCAATCATTTAGAAGGTCACATGTAGACCTCTATATTCAAGACTTAGAGTTTCAATCCCTGAAATCCAGACATCGATATCTATAATCAATATACATCAAGCAAGGCGGGACACAAGTCAAACAAGAAAAGAGACAACATACTTCCTTTTTAACTTTCATAAGCAGATCCATTCTAGACAAATAGACACACAATATACTATCTTCAAGTCATCCAATACCTTCATAACATATTATTAATGGGACTACACCTATCATTCCCCCCAAAGCAAGTAGAATAACCAAGACTTAACCGTAACACTATAGTCTAAAGTCAAAGTCATAGGTCGAACATGATCACTTCAAGGAAACCATAAGTATAAGAATACCACATATGATGTCACATGTCTATAGATAATAGTATTGATTCTCATAATCAAATACAACCATATCCATCATATTTCAAGTAAATTGCCAATACGGTCATGCCCTTCAATCATATTGGAGTAAAAGTATCGCCGAAATGGCCATCGTCAATTGCAAGTTAAAACAATAACCCCCACCACCATAAGTGGACCATAACAATCACAATATTGAATGGAACCTAGATAATTAATATCACATTAAATAAAAACTGGCGGCAGCATACCTTAATCCCTCCTTCCACAGTTCAATTCGCAATGCCAACCTCAACAAATTCAAATCACAAGGCCTAACCTAGACCTAGAAACAATGTAATTCAATCAGAATAACCATAAAAACTTTCAAATGGTTTACTACCATCATTTCTAGGTTTAACCAATATAAGTACAATTATATATCCAAATGAATACAACTCTTATATCATTATAACGCCCCAGAAGAAAGTGAATGAATACAATTCAACAATATGAGCTTATATCAAGTAAACCCCCCACACATTGTAGCAAAAAACACTACGGGTTCATCAATTTACATGGGGTTTATAGGTCGATTAGATTGATTTATTAATAAATAAAATATTTCAATTTGATATAATTAAAAATTTCACGAACTCATTTATGCAAGAACACCACTCGGTTAGAATCCAAATTGGACAATTCACTGTCAGAAAATTTAAGAACTTATCTTGAGGAGTTGGGCTCCTTGATGAAACGCGTTTTCAAGGATAAAAAGACATACCTACAAGGATTGCATTTTTTTACCCCTTGATTAAGGAATGTGACACAAAAAGAAACCTCACCAATCTCGTTTCAAGCTGCCATGATTATGGAGGTTTTGGGTATTTATGTTTCAAGGTTTTGAGTCTTATGATTTAAAATGAAGTCTTTTCATTGTGAGTACCCCTGATAACTTAATCATATGTACGCAGTAACTAATAACCCATCTCAAAATATTGAGTGGGTAAATTTACACAATTACCCCTTTAATTGGGCCTAGTTTTTAGCACCTGCCACTTCAGGAACAGGTTGTGCCATGGACGCCTGCCCTTGATGAGGGTCACAGGACAACGGCTCCCCCCGGTGTCACCGCCCTCCGTCATTGGCTAAAGTTGTTGCACAAAGTTCCGAATCTTGAACCTTTGATAGTCTATGATGGACTTTGACGGGGGCGTCAAAGCTATGACTGTCCGTTGAGTGCTCTGTCGCTAGGGTCTGCTTGGGACAGCCTGCACACTGATTTTGGGTCCTTCCTCAAGCACCCTTTGGTGGTCCTTCGGGATAATTTCCTAGACATTTCCAACCCAAATACGACCTTCTATAAGTTTAACACCTCTCACATGAATTTCATCCAAAATGAACACGTAAAACACAATGAAACTCGCCTAGACGTACAAGGTCGACTCAAGACATATCTTTCGAACACCTTGGACGTTAATGGTTTTTTAACCTCCAAACTTCACTAAACCTTAACAACTGCATATATATACTATATTAACTACATTAAGAACCTTAAAACACTATTAAACACACATAAACACATAGAACCAAATTTTAGACATATAGGTGACTTAGCCGTCAAACGTCATAGTCGTCCCTTGACGTTTGACTTTTAACACACCTAATACTTTAGGTACTACCTCTATACCATATATTTGACATATTTTGGACCTTATAAAATCAATAACAACATGTTAGGCTTTAGTTAACCTTGGTCATCTTTGGGGTCTTACATGAACATTGTCTTATCATGAGAATGGACCATAATTTTTTTTGACAATGTTGAATTGTGATCAATGACATTGTTTGATCTCCTTGAACCTATATCTTGGGATATATAGTCTTCTAGGTAGATTTACCGCCACAATTACTTGTCCTTGATCATAGTCTTATTCCCTTCTATAATCTATCAACTACCTTCTAGTTAGGCCTTTTGTTAGTTAATCAAACATATTATCCTTTGACGTTAAATAGTCAACTATGATAAATCCACCAGAGAATACTTCACTAAAGATACTATGTCTACGCCATATATGGTTAAAACATTTGTTATACTTTATTCTTCATTCCCAACATATTGCAATTAACTCTCACATTGTATGCATACTGGAGCTAAAGGTTTGGGCCAAAAATGCTAGTCATTCAACTTCTTCATTGGCCTTATCTAGAGTAATAAGATCAAATTTCATAGCCAGGAGCCAAACTCTACATTCTATTGGAAAAGATTACAACAGGCTTGCTCCGCAAAAGAGTAAAATCTTATTCCTATCATAGATGTTACTTCATTTGTCCAGATGATTCAATCTGCATCACTATATTCTTCCAATACTGTTGGACATCTTCGTTCTAAGCAAGACAAATATTTTACGAGGTTTAAAATATTCCAAAAACTATGTTTCTGTCATATATATGAAGTATCAGATATAGAAACAGAGACGAAGAAGAAAAATTAACTAGATAATGATGAAATAGATGAAGAAAATATATGTCTGAAAATGAAATCAGAAAATAATAATGAAGAAAATTATGAAAATGAAGAAGTATCACACCAAAAAATACTATAATGTTTGTAACTCAATGTTTGAACAGATAAAAGGAAAAGAATTAGATCAGTGTTGAAAACGATACTCGAAATACCCATATTAAAAAATTGGTTAAAAGACAAAAGAGAAGAATATTATGTAGTTAGTCAAAAAGAACACGTTATAGATTGTAAATATACAAGATGGAAAAGAATATATAACCATATAAGCAAACGCATAATAAATAAGAAATACACAAGACATTAAAAAATAAAGTCGCTATAAATAGGTACCTTTAGGAGGAAACAGAAGATACTAATAAAAGGTTTGTTTTTTCAAGAAGGAATAGATACACCCATGAACTATATTTAGCGGGATGGACGGGATATAATACACCTATAGAAAAAAGCGTAAATCCAGTGCAGGTTCCGAGGAAAGTTACCTATACCACGAAATTTAAAATTATAATAAGTGCTAATTACACAGTAGCATTAACAGATACAAATATAGATAAATCACTAGTTACTATCATTGGTAAATTGTCGGGCCAGAGCTAGGTTTAGCTAATGAACTACGCCAGTGCTGACTAATGATGATTTTACGCAAGCTGCTAAGAAATTATCATAGTATTAAGACAACAAAACCCGTAAAATAAGCGCAAGGAATAGAACTGATACAGGATAAAGTAATCGTCAAGATAGTGGCTGTTTCGAACGACGATCAATTTTTCGCACCCCCGCGCTCCGCTAGCGCCAACATTATATGGTGTTTGTATCCCGCCTTGCCCAGAAATTGATACAGCCAGAACAACCTCCTCGAGCAACCCTAGTAACACACAGCCCACGATCCTAAAGCACACATCGAACCGCCCCACCCCCCCCCAGGCCAAGTACAACACATCAAATACACCAAGGAGTAAATTACTCTAAAAAGAACATATGAAAATACCACACAATTTATTAGAGAAATATACCAAATCATTATTTTTATAACAGGAATACTGACCAAAGAATATAAAATCTAATGCAACACAGGACACAGAGAAAATACTTAACAAGAGAATTAGTATAGAAGAAGAAAAATTATAAAAAAAGGCTACAATGCCCTGGATTACCTAGGAATAGTTAAATTACAAATGAAAAAAAAATATAGAAAAAAAATTAATTAAGGAGGAATCCATTAAAAAATACAATTTAAATATACCAAGGAAAAACATAATATCACGTAGGAAAAAATGGTTTAGAAAAGTTAAACCTATAATATAGAAAATGAACAATTAACAATAACATGTCAAATAAGAAGATAATTATAAAAAGGACAAAATGATAATGAAAATATATATACTCGCAAAAAAAAGTATCTAGAAGGATATCACAACAGATACTATCACCCATGCTAGATACGAGAAGAAAGCAAATATAGTAAATATAATGTCTACCAGAGAAAATGAGGAAAACTAAAAACCCTATGGTAGTAACAGGATTAACATGAAGGAAGCATGATTAATACAAAGCAAAAAATATAAAATACAATATGGGATAATACTAAATAGAAAAAACTTTATAATTTGATTCACAACAAAAGATATGTACCTAGGAAGGTCATCTTAAATAAGTTCTGCCCACATATAATAACAAAGACAACATGGTGGCTTACTAAACCATGTGGCAGTAAAATAGGAGCAAAAAGAGTAAAAAATAAACAACGAAAACCTATGGAATGGATAAAAGGTAGTTGAAAAAATAAAACCAGAACATGGGAAAATTATAAATGAAAATATAATAAGGCAACCTTAGGAAAATCATGCTATTTTCCAATAGACAGAGCGATATCATTAATGAAAGTAGAAAAAACTAATAATGAAGACCACTACAAGGATGGAAAAACATAAAACAAGGTAAAAATGAAATTAATGACAAAAAATAGTGTATATTAACACAAACCATTAAAATATAACTTTGATTGATTTGCAAGAATTTAAAAGACATATAAATGAATTATTAAAGAACAATTACATACAAGAAAGTATAGTAAACATACAAGCCAGCATTTATAGGTTATAAAACAACTGAACAAAAAGAGGTAAAAAAAGTAGACACATGGTTATAGATTACAGAATCTAAATGCCAAAAATAAAACATATAACTACCCAATACCAATTAAAATCTTAAAAATAAGAAATACGAAGGATACAACTACCTTAGCAAATTGACTTAAATCAGGTTTACCAACTAAAAATAGAAGAAGAATCAACAGTTAACATATGTTCAAGTACCACAGGTAGGTTTATGCAGGGAATGTATACATTTTGGATATAAAAATTGCCCAGGGGTAGATATCAACATCATGGATAATTATTTCAAACCAATTAAAAATTGCATTGTATAAATAGATGGACATATTATTATATTAAAAACACAAGAGAAACATATAAGATTATTAGAAAAATTCATACATCTTAATTAAAAATTCAGGTTATAAGCTTGAGTAAAAGTAATGCAGAAATAATGGAAACCACAGATTCAGAATTTCTAGGAATACCAAGAGATAAAAATGGAATAAAAATGCAAACCCCATATAATACAAAAAATAATTACCCTTAAAGGAATATAGATACAAAAAAGAACTTACAATTCATTTTTAGGATTAGTAAACACAGTAAGAGAATATATACCAAAATTAGCAGAATATTTAAAACCACTACATAGAAAACTTAGAAGGACATTGAATATTATTTTGATGATAAAAGATAAAGATCATATAAAAGATTATAAAAATTATGGAAAACAATTACCAAAACTATATTTTCCTGTGAAAGTAAAGGCATTTACATATAGGTTGAAACAGATTCAAGTGACCACAGTTACGAGGATACTAAAAATAAATATAACAAAGAAAGATAGAAAAGATCATTGCAGGTATTACTCAGGATAATATACTGAAGCCACAAACAAAAATGGGAGATTAAATTAGACACGGAAGTATTTGCATTAATAAAATGTTATTAGCAGTCGAACAATATAGTTTCATAAATTTATCGTGAAGAACAGATAACCAAGTAAAATGGTGGATAAACTGAAAAGGTAGATGATCAGTTACAACAAAGAAATAAGGAGATTAGATTAAATATATTGAATTTTACATTTTACAATTGAGAAATTAAAACTGACGAGAATCTGTTGCGACTACCTCTCATAGAAAGATACACTAAAAGATTAGATGGCCATGCTAACAAATCTATGCCAAAGATGGAAAAGATAGAAACCTGAGTACAAGTCTGAAAGAAAAGCTAATAGGTCTTAGCAGCATGACATAAACATGCGGAAGATTTAGGTCAGCAACATGCCATAAACATGCGGAGCTACAAGGAGACGTTGGAAAATCCAAAAACCACTACAATGTTGTTTAAAATGAAGCTACAGCCAGTACATCTACAGCAGGGAAAACCTATAAAAAGCCTGTGGAAGTCCAGAATCTTGTGGCTTCTTGAAGATCAATACACCTTCAGGGTAGGCCCCCCCCCATGACAATAAGACTTCATTTTCGGAGGATAAATGGTTGGCATTACTGTGGGAATGAAAGAAAGGCTCAGATTCTTTTGAGGAGAGCAGACTTGTGGTCTTCAAAAGTCAAACTAAAGGTATCAGACTTTTTTGTTCTAGTGCAAACAGATGTATTGGAGGACACTGAATCCCTTTAGATATACCGAGCGTTCCTGTTATGAGTCAGATTTAGTTTCTTACTTTTTTGACAGTAAGTATGGGTTCCAGGCAACCCATGCATGGTCCAATCCAATATATTACACACAAGGTTAAAGCCTAAAAAAATAATATGTGATGATTCTCCAAAAAATCTCAAATCTTCTATATACATTAAAAAATTTCATGGGTACACCAAAAAGAAAACTAAAAATGAGAGTCTATTATTTAGGACCCGCACACCAATCCCCACTTTTTGGAATGAACTCATCAAAGGTTGGCTGGAGGTTGATCCTCATTGTAGTTCTTCGCTCTAACTTCCAAACGATAGATGCCTTAGACCTGCTATCGACTCCCTCACTCTCCAGATGTGGAGTAGGTACCAAAGACATTAGTCACACCTAAAACAGTGTTAAACTTGTCTAGATGTGGACAAGGGTCAAACTATGAGAGACACTAGGTTTTATACAACCCTTTTTATGATAAAGAAAAAAAAGTGTTCTTAGTATCGAAGTCATTAAGTCCCAACGTGTGGGGTTTATTTGCCCCTAATTTCTTACCTAAATAGGTTTTCCCTTTAGGAAAAGGTTTTTTTGAATTCAATCCTTTTCTTGTAGGAAAAGGTTAGGACTTCTATAAATAGAGGAATTGTTTCCTTCTAATAATTAGCATTCACATGTAGTCTAAGGGTCTTGAGAGTTTAGTTTAAGGGGAGATTTGGGGGTCACAAGCTTTGATACGTTATCATTGTTGAACCTCCCATGTGATTCGAGTGAATTGTTGAGGTTTGTTTCCCTGGATTTTGTACTCTCTCTTAGAGCTGGAATTGCTCATCTCCTTTGTGGACGTAGGTCGATTGATCGAACCACGTTAAATCTTTGTGTTGTCTTTGGTTATATTCTACGTTGTCTCTTACTCGTGGTCTTCGAGGTTTGCTTTGAATAGCTTCCGCAGTACACCTGTTATTTCGGTCCGAACAAGTGGTATCCGAGCCAGGTTCAATGACGGAGTTCAGGTTTGTGGTTCGATAAATGTCGATTGAACCGGTTAGGAAAGAGGTGCATCTTGACGAGTGTAGTTCTCGCCGCAACCTTTTTTGACAGTATGTGAATTTTGTTGGAGAATTGTTTCGAGATGTTCTCTGTGTTGAGACATAAATTTTGAAAAAGGAGATTATGGAGAGAGAGCAAGTGTTGAAGTATTAAGGAACAGAAGGTGTCCAATATTATTTGTCAGAATTCAGGCCAAGGGGAGATTGTTGGTTTTTATTTACCTAAAGTTCTTACCATAAAGAGAGTTTTACTTTTAGGAAAAGATTTTGAATGACTAATTCTTTATTGTGAGGAAAAGGTTTAGACTCTATAAATAGAGGAATGTTCTTTCAACTTAATTAGATTCACAATGTAGTCTTAAGGGTTTTGGTTAGGGGGAGAAATTGGGGGTCACAAGCTTGATACGTTCCACTTGTGTGAACCTCCCATGTATTCCGAGTGATTTGGTTGAGGTTGGTTCTCTCTTATTTTGTACTCCATATTTATAGTGGATTGCTCATCTTTGTTGGACGTAGGTTCGATTGCCGAACCACGTTAAAAGGGCTTATGTCTTTTGGTATAGGTCTCGTCTGTCTTCTTACCTCGTAGTCTTTGAGGGTTTGCTTTCTAGCTTCCGCGTTTACACCGGCTTGTTTTCGGTCCTAACACAATGTTCAGTAGCGATTCTTGAGCTAAACAATTTCTGGGATGATTTGTCCTTATCTGTAGCGTTATTCATTTCTTGGCCACAAGGATCGTTCTACAATTCTAAGCTACTGAACATTATTCTATAGAATTGTGAAGATATTGAACGTAGCATGTCAATTGTGTGATTTTCACAATGATGACATTTGCCTGGCGAAGTTTTATAATACATCAAGTGAGATCTAAATCCAATGCTATTATTTGTTCGAGTGGTGGTTACTGCCCGAAATAAGGTGATGATTCAGTTGTAATATGACAAGCTAAAATGCATATGGATGGCTGCTCGAAGTCAGTCTGGACAAGATCTACGGAGATGATGATGGATGTTAGTTCTATCTTTGGTGAAGATTGCATGGAGAATCTAGGGAAGCGGGAAAGTGTTTTACTGGAAGTTGAAAGAGACGAGTTTTAAAGACAAAAATTAAAGATGATTATAGGAGAGATTAGTATATCTACATGTCTAAATTCAACAGAAACAACCTTGTTAGCTCTTAGTCAGTTGGATGAGGGTCTTTTCCTGGTATGTTCTGCCCTTAGCCTTTATCCTTAATTAACTATTATGTTCAATCAAACCAAATTTATATGTGTTCTCCATGAACTTGCGAAGATGGGACCTAGTACTGTGGTTACTCTTTCCATTTATGTGCATTATGTCATAGAAAGTCAATTACTTTAATGGCGCCAAGTGAGTTCATTTACTATACTTTTATTATGAGGGAAGATCTATTCTTTTTTGGCTTTTTATATAGTTATTTTTTGACACCTTACTTCAACGAGGAGGTTCTTTTCTCATAAATCCTGGAAAGGCCAAATGAAGATGGTGTTTACTATACTGTTATTTGCACAAAAAGATATACCCAGGTTAGATTTCTAATTGGTACCCAAGAATAAATGGACTTACTTGACCTCTTTATGATTCCAAGTAGATAATGATTTATGTCTGATTCAAATAAAATCCTTAAAGCTGAAGGAGAGAAACTTCCGTGAAAGGGTTGATTGTCTCACTGAGGACGTCTTCTTAGGGTTAGCTTTATGCTTTTCGACCTTCGCACAGCACTATTTTCTTGGAGACATTTCTTAATTTGGATGACGTAGGGATAAATGTATTAATCAGTAACGCGGGTCTATGATGTACTATCGGCAAAGCTTTGGAAGTTCGGCTTTTCTAATATGGCATAAAGGATGAAGGTTGGTACGGAATTATTTCTATTCTGCATCAGCTTGAAGAGTAGAGTTTTTCAGAAACTGCAGTTTCTAATATTTTACAGAGATTAATGAAAGGCGAGTAGGCTTGCGGAATCTAAACGGATGAACAGCAAAAAAATGAGGAGGTCCTTGTATGTCACAAAGGTCAGGCAGTTGCAAGACATGAAATTTACTATGTGGTATCAAGCCAGGCAATATGGCGTTCAGAAATGGTCTGCTGATCATCGGCTAAAGACATTGTATGACTAATGACAAAGGTATGATCCGAACAAACAACTTTGGTTTATTTTTTATGTTGTAAGTTTGTTTACTTTTTCATTCTAACTTTTTATTCCTTTGTTTTTTGTAAGGTACACTTCCTTCGAGTGCTTACATTGACGAGATTGAATGACATTGCCAAGATAAATTAAACAGACTGGTGATAAAAGTTGATTATTCAGCCCTCGTGAAGGCTTGTATCAAGGTCTGTGGACTCGAGAGCCCAGATCAGAAGTGGAGAACAGGTACCTATGCAGCTGGTGTTGAATCTGGCACATTATGAATCACCTCAGAGGTAAAACAGACATTTTTACATTCTAGTTTCCCTTTTCTTTCTGGTTTGCCTTTTAGTAAGAGTGTATAACAAGGTCATCTAAGTTTATATTTTTGTCCTGGGATGTAATTGTCCTTGTTGGGACTTCCTTTTATATAGTTTCGTTCTTTTGGCTGGATTGCATCTCTGCAAATTATTTTTGTCAATCTAATAGCGTTTAGGCTGTGGGATAATGAGAATCCGTACAATGTTGGGGGGATTATAATTATAGACACTGGTTTCAAATCGCCACAATTGTTTCCCGAGATTATAATTATATATCTTTCTCAGTCTACAAAAAGCAGGAAAAACTCAACCTTTATTCATCAGCTTTACAAAGGCTCTTAGTTGTAGATAATCGCATTTTGCGTCCATATATATATTCTCTACAATAACGCTGCATATTTTTGTCTAGGTTATTTATCTTCGAATAAAATTTCCTGGGCCGCCGATATTGGGAGAGGAAGCCGAGAATCAAAATCATGCGATTATATTTACTAGTGGGGAAAGATTGCAAAGATAGATAGAAAACCAGGGTAGGTATCTGATACGATTCTCATTTACATGAGGAAAACAGTTTTGGCATGTTGGTTGACGCCACATTATTACTTTTTCAATCAAAAGGATACTACATGGAGAAAGAAGCCTTACATGAGGAATTGGTTGCACGGAATTTTGAAATAGACTGGAGTGAGGAAATCCAAATATTCTGGAGTGCGGGAGAAACTGTTCAATGGAAGGTATGGATATGGGCCTTCTAGCGAGCCCAAAACTTTTTGTTTGCTACAATGGGATGGAGAAAGAATTATACTTGTGCATGAGATTTCGTTTGACAGTGAAATTGTAATTTCTATGAGGCTAACGTATTTGATTTTCGCAGGCAGTGTTTCTCACGAAGCATTTGGGGTTTTATATCAAATCAGGAAACCAGCTTTGTTACAATTCGGGCAAAGATTGGTGGCCAATCCATTGACAGTATGTAGAAAGAAACTAGTTAAGAGTGAAGTATCAAATCTTTGGTGATTGTCAAACTTGAATGTTATATGCTAGTAGAATTTTGCCCCCTCGCTCTTCTTTATCTGTTTTCTGTTCTGGTAAAGTAGCCTACTAATTACAGTGTTATTTTTCTAATGCACTGAAATCTGCGGTTCTTCTCTCTTTTATCTCGTATTTATATCCATTCTCGTTCTAGTCCCTTGTGAGCCAGAGGCTAAAATCTGATATTTATACTTGAACACCTTTTCATGTATGTTGCCTAGGTGAACTACTTATGAAGTGAATGAAACCTTCTTATAGGTTATCTGCGTCGCCCGGGGACTATGTTTACTGGTAAGGTTTTATTGCCTATTTGTAATCGCAGGATAAAGTGATTGCAAACCATCCTATTTCAAGCTAGATGTAGTTGCATCGATACTGGATCATCGTAATGTGCCTATGTCTTTTATCCGAGTAGGTCAAAAAAAAGGTTTTACTGACATGAATTTTATCGTCCTATTTCGGAGGCTTGTGTCTCAGAGTACGTTTCAACTATGGTCATCGTGATGTATCGATAGATTGTATCATTTAACAAGAGGTGGTGTGAGCAAGGCTTTCCAAAGTCACAACCTAAGTGACAGACATATTGCGGTATTTGAAAAACCCACATACTTTGACCCGTATATGTAGTTTTGTCTACTCTTAAAAAATTGGGTTGCATCTTTTAGGTTTTTTTTAATTCTTACCCTACGGGGGGTAATGTACTAATCACCCATGAGTACATCCAAGTTGGTAAAGGAAGAGATGTGCCTTAACAACATTTCACGTTGAGGCAAGATATAGATAATCGGAAATGTTGGAGCCGGACAAGGATCTGATGATCCGGCTTAGACATCGATTTGATTTCTTCCGATGTTATCAAGCTTCTTCACCACTATAGGATTCTACTTTTACACCCTTGGGTACTGCTCAACTGCTTCTCCAGTTTCGACTACATGATCCTATCCGGGTTATATCTTGTAGTCAATCTAAATGAAATGTATTTCTTTGGCAGATAACCGCTCATTATTGTATATGTATTTCTTATGTCGTTAATGCAAAGTCAGTAGCACATACGCAATATTAGTATAGAACACATATGTGAACACCAAATGGAGCAATCTTTCTTCGGCTTCTTTTCAGATGATAAAGAAAACCTTATTCATGTGTGGTTTATGATGTAGTACGTTCAATAGGTACAACACATTTAACATACGTTATAGTTGAAGGAATAGGTAATTTAAAGACGATTGAGAAGGGGTGACAGTGTGCGGAAGAGAGCTATGGAAGCCATGAGATAGTGCAAGTGTTTAGCCTAAGGGTTACTCGCGACAAATATTTAATCTAGAACTGTCTACGTAGTTGATCAGTGGGGGTGAATCATGGACATCTGCTCATGCTCTCATCCGAATCTTCAGTCTTAAACATGGAACAATGCGTTGTCCACTAAAACTTGAGCAGTATGTTTGGGGTTATTTGTCTCATTCTTGCCCTTATTGGTATCCTTATTTTTTCTGTGCTTCCATCACTTTTAGGGGTTCTAAAATATCTATGTATCATTGAGGAACTTTGTTTCATTTTCACATCTTTGCAGAAGGAAAAGAAACGACCAGGCGGAAGGACACAAAAGTGATTGATGCTCGTGAAATGCAGAGTTTCTAACAGATTACTATAGGATATATTCAGGTGCAGAATGTTTTGCCGCTGACAAAAGCTGATTAGATATATTTAATACTGGGGCTGGAACTTTATTTTGCTGTTAGATTTTCTTCATGCTGATATTTGTCGGCGTTGGAATCTGTGTGCTTCTTTTTTTGCGCACGACTACAAAAGCATACCAAACAGCTTTGCCAATAAGAGATATTGTTGTTGAGAAGTGGGATGTTTGTTGATATGCCTCAGTTCTTGTCTTATAGCTCCTGGCTTATACTCTACGATATGCATTCACACGTTTAGATCGGTGGAAACTCAAAAAGGTTGCCAGAAGAATGAGAAACTAGTTCATATAATATACTTCACTTGAAATCCTGATAGTTCAAATCAAGCCAGCAATTATGGAGATAGCCTAAGGGTTGGGTTCTAGGCCATTTTCGTGTTTTTCAGACTTTACTTGATGATGCTTTTTCATAGCTGTTGTTTACATTTTTCTCGATTCAAGTACGGTCAGTGTTCTTCGCAATACACGAGTCTTCCATGGCAAAAAAACCTAAGAAGAAAGTTGATTGAAGATATTCTGACTGGCTTTTAAGCATGTGGTTTTCAGTGTGGCAGCTTTCTAGATATTCTGGGAAACACACACAGATGAGTCATGGAAACAGTAAGAAGTTTCTATGGTTTCACAATGTCATTTTTGTAATTGGAATTGACAAGCCGAAAAGAAAAATTGTGGCGATTTCAGGGCGGGAGCATTGATTCGGTGTTGGCTAATGTCGTCACATCGCCATTTCCAAGCTGGACTCAAACAACCAAACGTTATTCTTTGTCATCCATTTGCCATCAAATTACTTTTTTCCTCTTTGTTTTGTTTTGACGTTGTTGACATCTACATTCACTCTCAACTAGATGGAATGAACCTGGATTCTGATGTTAATGAATCACAAAACGCAGAAAAGCCTAGAAACTTTCAAAAACTACAAAAAAATGGTGTTGCAAGTATCTTGGTCGCACAGAGCAGTCTTTGGTGAGCTGATCTCATTTTGTGTCAATCAGTTCATATTGAGTTGTTTACTAGTAACTTTTGGCAGATCTGTAATTGTAAAGAATAAGAATAAATATTTCTTAATTAGAAAGGACTTGCAATAGTATAAGAATAGAATTCGAGTTGAAAAAGGTGTTCAATGTAGAGTGTCTAGTAATAGGGCTCTTTATGTAACAATTTAGAGCGCAATTCAATAATATTTTCTCCATAATTTCTCACTGGTTTCAGAGCATTGTGAGAAAAAACAATTCACGTCTGGTGATGTTTCTGGGGACGTTCGAAACTGATTTTTCAATTTTTAGTTCACAAAATTTGTCCATTCACCAACAAAAATGGATTGCCCTGTCTCAGAACGAAAAAATGCACTTCATAGAGACTGCATCACTCTCCTACTTGAATCCCATGTTTGCGAGTTTTTGGTGGCGCGCAGTCACTTTTCCTCTTGGTAATTAATTAACAGAATGCCCACTTCTTCTATTCAGGAATTAAGGTACTGCAATGACTGTTTCTTCAGTCCCGGCATCTCGATTCTATCCCCCCTGGTCTGTGGGAGAAAGTTGTTCCTAATTTAAGCCCCATGAAAAGATAAATTAGCTCCTCGTGCCCTAAAAGTGTCTTTCTTGGTTACTCTAGAGTTTCATAAAAGGGTTATCGTTGTTATTCACATGATCTTTATCTATAAAAAAAAAAAACCTTATGTAGGCTGATGTTACATTTTTAGTCTCAGCCTTTACTATACATCTTCTATCATACTGAGTCTCTACGGGTCTACCCAACACCTCAAGTTTACCTGTTTGCAACCTTTGAGGGATCTACAAGTTACGTCTACATCATAGTTGGCAGACCACCTACTACTTAATTATCCCGTTGTCCATGTCAACCCTTTATAGTCCAAAGATTGATTCATGTCATGCGCTAGACCCTGCTCCTACTGCGCACTTGCCTCTATCTAGGCCACCGCTTGCACTTCAAAAAGGTATACGATCTACTCGAAAAAGTGAATACTCATCCACTTCAAATCATCCAATTGAAGATCTAAACCTCCTACCACACAAAGCTTCATCGAGCCATGGATATGGATGAATGGTAGCTACTGTTGTAAGCAAACTCCACCAAAAGCAAATGATTATCCAATTTCCCTTGAAATCAATGATACGAGCTCTAAGCATATCCTCAAGGGTTTGAATAGTATGCTCCACTTGACCATCTGTTTGGGGATAAAAAGCGGTGCTTAACTTCACCTTGGTACCCAACCCTTTTTGGAACGACCTCCAAAATCTAGATGTGAATTGTGCACCCCTGTCCTATATGATGGATAAAGGAATACCATGGAGACGCATAATATCATCTATGAAGATTCTTGCATAATCCTCCGCCGAGTAAGTAGAATTGATGGGAATAAAAAGAGTGGATTTGGTTAAATTATGCACAACCACCCATATGGAGTCATATTGTTTTTGTGTCCGAGGCAAACCTACACAAAATACATATTGATGTCTTTCCACTTCCAAAAAGGAATTTGGATTTCCTGAAGTAAATCACCCCGTTTTTGATGTTCTGCTTTTACTTGTTGGCAATTTGGACACTTATCAACAAATTCCGCTATGTCCTTTTTCAAACCTTCCCAAAAAACACTTCCCTAAGGTCATGGTACATCTTTGTCGAACTAGGATGAATGGAGTAACGGGACCCATGAGCATCCTCAAGAATCCAGTTCGTTAAACCATCTACATTGGGAACATATAAACTTCATTGATACCTCAAGACCCCATCCCCCCTAAGAAGAATGACTCATCAAGCTTACCAAGAACGGATTCCTTCAACTCCATCATTGGTTTATCAAGGTGTTGTTTGGACTTCACCTCAACCATCAATGATGACTCAGAGTTATGATGGACCATAAAACCACCATTCAAAAAATCTTTCAATCTAACACCCAATCTAGTCAACCTATGAACATCTTTCACTAGGTCTTTCTTGGCTTCCTTTACATGAGACACACTACCCATGGTCATACGATTTAGAGCATCCGTAACCACATTGTCCTTGCTGGGGTGATAGAGAACACTCATCTCATAATCTTTCAACAATTCCAACCATCATATTTGCCGGAGATTCAACTCCTTTTGACTAAACTAAATTATAGACTCTTATAGTCGGTATACACATCAACATGAACACCATACAAGTCATGCCTCCATATTTTCAAGGCAAATACCATGGCCGCTAACTCAAGATAATGAGTTGGATAGTTCCTCTCATGCAACTTAAGTGGCCTAGAAGCATAGGCTATTAATTTCCAATGTTGGATAAGCACACACCCTAAACCCACTCGAGGTTCATCGCAATATACAATGAATCCCTTTGTACCATTCGGTAAAGTCAACACCGGAGCAGAATAAAGCCAATTTTTAAAGATTTGGAAGCTTCTCTCACTTTCCTCCAACCACTCAAATTTCTTACTCTTTTGGGTCAAGGTAGTAAAGGGAGATGCAAAACCATCCACAAACCTCCGATAATAACCCGCTAGACTCAAGAAACTCCTAATGTTTGTTGGAGTCAATGGTCTAGGCCAATTTTTCACCGCCTCGATTTTTCTTGGATCAACCTCAACTCCCTCACTAGAGATGATATGACCAACAAACTCTACCGACCTCAACAAAAACTCACATTTGCTATACTTGGCAAATAATTGGTTTTCCTTAAGCACTTGTAACACCACCCTCAAATGGTCCATGTTATCACCCTTATTTTTTGGATATACCAAGATGTCATCAATGAAGACAATGTCAAATGAATCTTGGTATTATCGAAACACCCTATTCATGAGATCTATAAATGTCGTCGGGGCATTAGTGAGACCAAAGGACATCACAAACAACTCATAGTGACCATATCTAGTCTGAAATGCCATTTTTTTTGTATATCTTCACCTTTCATCCTAAGTTTGTGACACCTCGATCTCAAGTCAATCTTAGAAAAGTGGATTTCCCCTTAGAGTAGTTGATCAAGTATGTCGTCAATCCGAGGGAGAGGATACTTTTTTTAATACTGACTTTATTGAGTTGGCGATAATCAATGCACATTCTAAGGGACCCATCTTTCTTCTTCACAAACAAAATTTGAGCACCCCATGGAGAAAACTAGGCCTAATGAAGCCTTTATCTAGTAGATCTTTGAGTTGAGACTTCAACTCTTTCAATTCAGCCGAAGCCATCCGATAAGGAGGAATTGAAATGGGATTTGTATCCGATAAAAAGTTGACACCAAAATATTTCCTGTTCGGGAGGAATGCCGAGAAGATCATTCGCAAAGACCTCCAGAAATTCCCTCACTACGAGGATCAACTCAATGGGAGAAATTTCGGAGTCCAAATCTTGGACTTTTACTGTATGGTATAAACACCCTTTAGAGATCATCCTATAAGATTTCAAACAAGAGATGATACAACCTTTAGGAATATAATTTTTCCCCTTTAACTCTAAAATGGGTTCATTTGGAAAGTTAAACTTTACCACCCTTTTTTTACAATCATAGAGGCAAAGCAAGGATGCAACTATCCATACCCAATATGCATAAAATCAAAGACACTATGAAGTTTACTAGTTCAACATAAGTAACTCTATGGGCAACATTATGGACAATTTCTTTACACCCTCTTTGCAACAACCAAACACTCACCAAACGGGGGAGACACATAAAAGGTTATTCAGTATTAATGGGCAACATGTCATAACGTGTTATACTACTCGAGGAGTAACAGAATGACAAGGTAGCTCGGGATCATAGAAAGCATATACATAAATAGAAAAGACTTGAACATACGGTCACCCATCGCGGAGAAGTCGCTTGCTCACCCTTAGAGTGATAGCATAAAAAATGATTTTTGTGGAGGCATCATTAGACCACTGCTTGCCTTACATCTTTGTTTGCACCCCACATTGGACGATCTCAAACCTTGTGCCCACTTTTACCGCAACCAAAACAATTATCCATTCCCTTAAGGCAATCACCAAAATTATTCTTTCCACACCTTCCACAAATTGGCTTCTTGGTTGGTGAACTAGTACCCCTTCCTTTTTGAGTCTTAGAATTAGACACTCTATAATCCCTAGCCTTAGGGAACTTGGAGGGAACTTGATTAGAAACCCTCTTCTTGAACCTAGGCTTGTCTTGGATATCAAGCCTACCCCTTGAAGAACCACTATCAAAAGATCTTGCCCTCTTGGAATCTCTACTCTTTATTTTAGCCCTTGCCTCTTCCACTTGTTGAGCATGAAAAATGAGATGATTAATGTTCATATTGTCATGTAGCATAACCGAATGGAACTCTTCTTGTAAGTCATCCGACACTCTCGTCACAAAGCGGTTCATTTTATCCCTAGGATCGGAAACCAAAGAAGGAGCATGTCTTGACAATTTAGTGAATTTCAAGGAGTATTTAAGCACACTCATACCTCCTTGATGAAGGTTGATGAAATCCACCACTTTGATTTGCCTCTTCTTCCTAGGAAATAATATATCAAGAAAAGCCTTTTTGAACACCTCCCAAGTCATCGGTCCACCACTCAATGGACTATTGTCCCTCTTTTGGACGTACACGCTTGGGCCACATCCTTGAGTTGGTAACAGGATAACTCGGCCTTCTCACTAGTAGTCAACCCCATAGCCTAAAGGATCTTGTATATTTCATCATTGAAATCTTGTGGGTCTTCTTCAACCTCAGACCCATAAAATGTAAGGGGATTCATCCTAGTGAAATCCCTCAAACAGGAGGCCATTGTACGAACATGTTGGTTGGCTTGGGGTACAACCTCTCGATTATCTTGGGTCGTCATGGCTTGAGCATGGGTAGGGACGGCGTGCTTGGAAAGTAATGTCTTGGTCCATGTGGAGAAGAGCAGCCCTTATGTCACCATCTGTCAAAGAAGGAGGATTGACAGGAGCTTGGTATTATTAGCTCATTTACTTCAGAGGAAGAACCTTGATTTCCTCAGGGAAGAGCTTCCTCATTGGCAATGTCTTATTTAAGTCTTCGTGCCTCATTCCTTTAAGTATTCATTGCCTATAATCACAATAAAAGAATTAGATTATAAAAGAACGTAGAGTCAAAACTCTAGAGGGATAGTATTGGACTTCCAAAAATGTAAGAGTTTCCTAAGCATCACATAGGTTCCTATACATAAGTGTGGCGCGCTTCACAATTATGAATTCAAATTTAAAAGGATGTGGTTCAGAGAGACATCGACTCGAAGATATTTAACCTCATACTCTGATACCAAGTTTGTCTTATCCGCGGAGGACTCCTAGACGTAACTGGCATCATCGTCCTCTTTGAGGACTAAGACTAGCCTCTTAGCTTACATCATTATATTTTTACACTAAACAACACATTAATCGTTGTCTTTTCTTTACTTTTATTTTCGCATCCTTCTTTTAACCGTTAATTCCTGCCTCATTTTTTTTTGTTCCAAAAAAAAAAAAAAAAAAAATAAGTATTTCCATAATATATTTTTATTGATTATAAATGGATAGATCATAATTAAATAGACAAAAACATCCACTGGTATGTCCACATCACATATAGTATTTCTAGTAACCAATAACACGTATAATGAGAAGGCATAATTTTAGTTGGAAAGAGAAGAGAAAAGATTCCCTCGTGTTTCGGGAGTGGAAAGCAAAAATAGTACTACCGGATCTCAAGCCAATGACGTGGACAAGAAGACAAGGGGAGACAAAGTGTTAGGAGATTCAACTACGAAGAATTAGCCTCATATGGATCTCTGCTCTATTGGAATATTGTTTGACATTATTAAATGGCACCACCATATGGTCCTATATCACGTGAAAATACGAGAACATGAAACATGTAAAGATATTACACTTGAGCCTCACACAGAACCCCCCAAAAAGCTAGCTTGTAAGGGGATGATTGCTCAAGTCTATATAAGCAAACCATCAATTCATTCTCCAATCGATGTGGAATCTATCCCACTCTAACAAAACCACATAAGTATCGTGGAACTCCAAGTAGATTAAGGATCGGGATAATAATAGTTTCAAGTATATAGGAAATTCATTTTGTCCAAGTATCTCCTATTTCTCCTTCTACTTCATCTCTTGATTGTCCAATTTATATATTTAGTGAGAGATTGCAACTTCGGTACCTCAAGATATCATCTAGTATTATAAACATATTTTTACAGAATATCACAATGATGAATCGAAAATATAATAAACCACCAAATGTTTCCCTGTCATTAACAATATGGACATTAATGAATAGAAACTATAGATCGAACTCCTTTTGAATATATTCACTTTGAATCAACTTTGGGCGGCCTGTAAAAACACTTACGTATTGAATAATTATGAAAAACATAAATGAATTAAATATTAACTGAAAAAAAACTTTGCCTTCAGGAACAGGGAGGACCTTGGAAATTGACGATATTTTTTTCATTGGCCATTTTTGACAAAAAAAATATATATAAATGCGAACACTAGCATTATTTAAAAAAAATATAAGAATGTTAGAGAGATTGAGGAAGGAAGTGTTCCTTTGCCTCATATACCAGAGTCAAAGGAACATTTCCCGACTCAATCTCATTAGCATCTTCACTTAATTCATTATACAGGTCAACTGAAATCTATTACGTCCAATTTTGAATGTGTAAAAGTTGCCACTTAAATTTGTATAAAAATTGAACATGTAGACATATTCATAATACCTGGAATAATAATATAGGACGTCACATAGAAATAATTTGGTCAAGTATGACGCTACAAAGGACGCATATGCCTACTTATTCAAATTTATACTAGTTTAGTGTCTATTAGTGCACTCCAAAAATTCGCATGCATAAATACAAATTAAAGTCAAATTAAAAGAAATATTTATATATTATGCTTTTAAATTTTAATCAATCTTTACATGTCCTTAAAATAGTGTTTAAGTTAGCATAAGTCAGTTAGATAAAACTTTAGTAAAATGATAAACAATCAGAAATATCCGAAGTAAGCCGTGGCAGGTCATATAAAACCTCAACCAAATTGGTATGATATTTTGTTTTTACAAGGTCACAATACAAAAAAAGTGTAAATCAAATGAGAATTTTAACTTATAGTCGCGTACGTCAGAACTTAGTAGTTGTTCCCAAATAAACTTTTAAGGATTAATTTTGGTTACATATTTAGCTCAAATCTGTCTAAATTTTGGATGAATTACTTGGGTTGTTGCCCACATTGATCCGATAATTACACAAAGTAATGAATGGTTCTTCATTCTTCTGAGTTTATGTGTCTTTAATTATTAGTGGAGAACCACGACCGGCGCTCCCTATAATATGTCATTTCTTATGTGTGATTTGAATTTTATAAATTATTTAAGGGGTATCATAAGTTATAAATATGTAAAAGAAAAATCAAAAGATCAATGATTTTACAAACAAATTTACAACATGCATCAATAGCTCTGGCCCTCATTTCCTAATTAAGAATAGAAAAGTTACCATGTTCTACAAGTAAAATAAGAAAAAGTAAGTGCACTAATCTCCTACTATGGCGAGATTTGAAGAAAAATTGAATAACATTTAATTTGGAGCAGAATACATAAACATGACACTGCACTTTGCTTCAGTTGACAGTTATGTCCATACTTTGGGAATGCACAAGTAAGCACTTAAACTTGTAGAAAATTGAACAAATAGACATATTGGTCCTACATGACTTGTTTCTCCTATATCTTCTTCTACTTATTCTCCTAATCGTCCAATATATATATTTATTGAGAAATTTAACATCAATACATCAAGATATAATCCAGCATTATAATATATAAATTTATATATTTAGTAAGAGATTGCAACATCGATACTTCAAGACATCATCCAACATTATAATACATAATTTTTTTTAAAAAGAATATGATAATGTGAAGGAATTTTAAGATGTTAGTGTTCCTTTGCCTCATATATCGGAGTCAAAGGAACATTTCCCGACTCAATCTCATTAACATCTTCACCTAATTCTTTATATTACCAAAGACCATAAAAGGAGTTCATATTCTCATCCCACAAATGATGTGGGACTCTAAAAATAATGTTGCAATATCCGAAAATAATTTTTACTATATATATATCCAGGAAATTATTGAATAAACATTCCTCTTCGTCATACTAATCTTCGTATCTAAAGAATGTTAGAGCATGAAAGTAAATTTCGTTCTTGATAATATATGGAATTTATTTTTTAAATTTAAGCTTATTTGGAGTATATTTGATAGTTAGAATTTGAAGAACAAAATGACATTCAGAAAA
Source organism: Solanum habrochaites (assembly GCA_027704765.1). Lineage (NCBI taxonomy): Eukaryota > Viridiplantae > Streptophyta > Magnoliopsida > Solanales > Solanaceae > Solanum > Solanum habrochaites. The sequence continues at coordinate 52,246,047 of JAKWJA010002489.1, read as the reverse complement.
ACATGACTGAAATTTTAGCTTATTTTTACATGCATTTTAGTCATACATGACTAAAGCACAAATATACATGTAACATGCAAATCTATGTGATTTAAATTTTGAAAAATGAAAACCTTTTTAACTAAAAGCTATGCCCTCCACTTGAATGTAGCAAAGTAGCATTAAATTTTTTTAATTAAACAAAGAAAAGACCTATGCATGCTAGTGGAATAATTTACATAGGATGTCATGTAGAAATAATGTGGTCATGGAGGATGCTACATAGAACACATATGTCTACTTTTTTAACTTTATACAAGTTTAGTGTTTATTGGTGCACACCAAAAATGTCAAGACCCGAGTCCATACCATGGACGTGATCGATAGTCGTTAAATATTGTTGGTTCCCAAGTGAACCTAACCCTGGCTGACTACAAGCGGAAGACTAACTCAAGTATACAAAATCTTAAAATAGAATTAAACTCAATAAACTCAAATACTCAGCTTTAAAGAATCTGAACAATAGTCAACAGATAGCTCATAGTTTACCAAAACAACTAAAAGAAAATACATACTGAAAACTACTCAATATTAACTATCTATGAAGCCTATACTATTACATAAGTATATTGGGACAAGACCCATGATATTTCAAAACTCGTAACTGTAAGATAAAGGTGAAGTTCTCCAGAATGTAAGAAGAATCACCAAAGTTGACTGGAACATCCATGACCTCAACAAAACATTCATTAATGATCCTGAATACCTATATCTGGAAGCATAAACATAAACATAAGCTTTCACCAAATGATGCTGGCCAAGTGGCTCAAAACATGGAATGTACGAGCATGTAAGGGGATTTTAAAGCATAAATTTCATGACTAGCAAATACACCATAGAAGTTAGGGCATCCTTGTGTCATCACACGGCAAATGAGACTTCAAGAAGTCTTATCTAAGCCTCTCGTATTATTCGTTGCAGAATAAATATTCTAAAATAGGCAAGATTTTAAAACTTTCTTCACACACGAAGAAATCTTTCATAAACAACATGCAAGCAGAAGACTTTCTTTTTAAACATTAAATCTTTACAACATCTATATGAACCATCTAAACTTGGGAGTTTACAACACTTGGGACTAAGCCCATACAATACATAAAAGGTAAAGATTAAAAAAAGGAACTTGTGGATATTGTCCTCGAAATCAATGGGACTCACAATAAATCATCTCAAAGCCTTATAAACTATCCAGCCCTCCATGGCACATAAGGACTTCCAATTCCTACACTAAGTCCAAAAAGGAAAAGAAGGGGTAAACATTATATGCACTGAGTATGGGAAGCCATTGCAAAAAAACCATGAAAAAAAGGGACATTTAGTATATAACATGCTTTTCATGAAGTTCTATAGTAGAACATCATTACTTTAATCATAAGAACAAAATTAACAACGTAGAAACACATCTAAGAAATCATTTAAACACAAAATCACATTTTTAGCGAAAGTACAGTGAACTCAATTCTCTGTTACACTGAAGTTCCTGCATTCACTTTAAAAAGAGTCCCCTTTAGCAGGTATCTTTTCAATCAAAGCTAATAAAATATTCACTTAAGTCACACAAAGAGAGATCCGCCCATACACCCCTCTCTTAGAAGTGCCAAATGACCATTAAGATTACTTAAATGGAGTCCACATACACACATAGACACATTAACATAGAAATGAGATTTTCCTACCAAGGTGACTCTAAGGTTCACGTGAGTAAGGTTGTGAAGAGCGCAATACAATCCCTTACACACACTTAAGAGATCCTATAGATACTCTAAGATAAAATCATTCTCATTTATCACGTTTGTATATATGTGATATGACATTCTCCTTCCAAAGGCTATCAAAAGACTTACTTAAGTATCTCAAGAAGATAACGTCCATAGTGACCTCTTCAAGATTACCTAAATAATCCTTAAGATTAACTAAGGCTTAGATCATGTCCATATAATCAACAAACTTCCCTAACTAGAGTCATTCTTAAGACTTATCTAGGCAACATAAGAAGAGACCATTTCTATAACCCTTCACACCTTAACTAGACAACCCTTAATTACTCTAGATAAGTACTACTTCATTTAACATACATTCTTAGCTTAAGTCATTACATTCAATAGTTCATGTAAGACTCATTAATCACATAAAGGACATACAAGTAATGGTCTTAGACAAGACCTACAGAATCTAACTAACACCTTCAAAGCCTATTGTACAATGTCTAGATAGAGTCCCATACCACTACCTAAACTTCATAGAACTTCTCTTATGCTAGTAAGTATTCCACAAGATGAGAGTAGGCAATAATCTACATAGACCATGATAGCTAGACATGAAATCCGAAGTTATAACCTACTCCGATGAGGGTGTTCTACTTTCCAAGGGTAGAACTAGGACACATCCCATGTAGGCACATGGTTAAGGAGTATGAAGGGATTTTATGCACTCTAGTATCATTCTCAAGTAGAGCTACGTTGTACTCTAGTCTCATTCTTAAGTAGAGCTACTTCCCATAACATAATCACTAAGTACTAGCCTTGGTTCTCGTAGAGTAATTTACATTAAAGGATCACATGAAGAGGGTTCCTTATCTAGTTCTTAACCCAATCACATTCACCCTACCAAAGAGGTCCACTAGGGCTACCTTTCAATGGCGACTAAGATAGCTCATTATGACTTTCCTAAGGATGATATGATGTCGTTCCAGCCAATCAACCCTATGTCCATAATTGCTTTTCATGAAGGATACCATTACGGATCTCAACTTCAACATTCATAACATAACCTTTTCCACATTTATGACCTTCTTAATATCTTTTATGGTCTCACATATCTTTCATTAATATATAACACCGGTGCACGAAGATTACCTAGTTAAGACATCTCATATTCACATATCATTCGTACAACTATTAAGTAAGGGACACAAGTCTACCAAACAAGACACACAACATTTTTTACTTTGTCACATATAGTATATCATTCTTTTAAGCACTTAGGAATGACCCTTATCATCTTTATGTCATCCTATAAATTACTATATCATCATCAATAAAACAATAAAAAATCATATAGTTAAGTAGGAACAATCATGTATCAACATCTAAGACTACACATATAAGAACATAGATATAGTCCACATGATCTCTAAATAGAAAGAACACATACTTTCACATTACTTCACATGTAGATTGATATGATCATACTTCACATAAATTAACTACACATATCATCATAATACTACAAGTAGTGCCGACAAGGACATGATCTTCATATTCGATAATGTAATGCCGACAAGGCCACATAAATTTCAAGTAAAGCACATGACACGGCCACCATAAGTGGACCATACCAATCACAACATAATTTAAGTTTAATTAACATCAAAATAAAGGAATGAGGGAAGCATAAACTACTCCATCTTACCACTTCGATTCTAAAGCTAAATCATCCAATTCAGTATCATAAGGCCCTTATCCAAGGACATAACCAACAATTTGATACAATTATAATCAATGAGACTAGGTCAATTCATTGCATAGTTATCAATCTAATACAACCTAGATATCAATTGAATATAATTATTGCATCATTAGATAGTCAATAGAAAATTACATTAGAAATCATATGCCTTAAGTCAATATCAATTCAATAAGCTTAGCATGGAATAGATCTAAGAATATTCATTACTCAATTAATCAAATTGAAACAGCCTATAAACCAATTAACCATAATCTATACATGAATAAAAATCCCATAACAATCTACACATGAATTAATGAATATCAAAGCATAATCAATTCACCCGTATGTATTAATGAATATCAAAGCATAATCAATTCACCCGTATTGAAGATCAAGGGTTCATGGAGAATTTCTTTCGAAAACATCAATTACATTAGAGATAAACGTTTTGAAACCATTTATGCAAGAACCCAAGACTTAGAGTAGAAATTGGACTTTTTCATCTTTTTTCATCTTTGAAAATCATCTTTGAAATTTGCTCTAAGGTGATAGCAAGCCATAGATGAAGAACTCCCATACCTTATTTTAAGAATCCAAAGCTAATTGAAGAATAAACTTTATTGATGACCCATTTTCAAGCTCCATCTTCACTTTGAACTCACATGGAGATTTTTGGAGAAGCTTTTGGAGGGAATATGTTTTTATTTATGTATTAGGGTTATATTGAGAGTTGAATGACTTATATACTCTTAAAATACCCATACACACTCAAAAGAACCGTCCAAAAACATATAGGGGCTTGGGGTGAATTTACAACTTCACCCCTCGACTTAACAGAAAGTTGGCAGAAATACACAGACCCATTGACGTGAGCATCGACGGTCCGTGGTCTCACCCACGCCACGTCGATGGGGGTTTTGTTGGTTGCTTCAGAAACTCTTCAACCTGTAGGCAATTTGGATCCATCGAGGTGACCATCGACGGGCCGTTGCCTGGTCAACTGGCAATCGATTGGGCCGTCTCTTTTGCCACTGCCTGGTAAGCTCAAATTTCGGGGTCTTCTTTTAAAGACCCTTGTGGGCCCTACATGGAGTCGTTCCCAGAAGTTTTCTCTCCAAATATGTTCATTTACGAGGTTACAACCTACCACATTAGTTTCATGAAAAACGAACATGTAAAACTCGAGGAAACATACGTAGACACGCAAGGTCATTACAAGGCAAACCTTTCGAACATCATGGACGTTCTTGGACGTTTTGACCTCCAAACTTCACGAAACTTGACAAATTGACTTTAAACACCATATAAAATTATTTAAGAAACATATAAGACCATGCATAAGTCATAAAAACATACAACCATATATGAGGAACATAGGTCACTTAGTCGTCGAACGTCTTGGTCGTCCCTTGACAATTGACTTCCAATGCACCTAAAACCTTAGACACTGACTAAAACCCACATTTATAAACCATTTTAGGACTTTATACCACTACGACAACCATGTTAGGCTCTAGTTTCACCTAAGTCATTTTTGGGGTCTTATATTCTCCCCCACTTGGACAACATTCGTCCTCGAATGACAGTTGTCACTCTACGAATACTTCCAAGGATAGAGATTCAATTAGAAACTCATGACCATAACATATACCACATAACCAAGAATAAAACATCAATTTCACATAATTAAGATAATCACAACACAACAAGAAACTAGAAGACATTCTATAACTCATCATGCTGCAAAACTCACGTGTTTCATTCCAAATAACGAAAACTCATATTAGATTCATTATCATGCTTATATACACATAAGTCCTAACCACATTTCCAAAGCTTTAGACCAACGAATCAATTAGTCGAATTTCCAAAAATATACAGTGAACTGGTAGTGCTACAGTGAATTGTGCAACATTTTTAAAAATTCAACTTTTACGAAATTCATGATAGAAACAAGCTAATATGCAAGGTAACATCATATAGAAACATCATAAAACATGATCATGGCTTCATAAATACACAATGCAAGAAGTTAATGAAATTTAATTTAAACAAAACTTCAACAAAACATGCATATCGTAAGGAGAATATTAGGAACTTAATTCCCACAAAAGACTCCTACAATACTCAAGTTACTAGGAACTCTTCTTTTTAGGCTTGAATAAATATATAAAGAAAAGTTGAGGTTACTTCACTCCCAACAACCATACCCTTCACCATACTACCCCACTTAGGAGAAATCCATTCTAAGGTCAATATAACATTTACTGTAAGGAACTCCCTCAAGGCACCTTAAACCATACTAACACGATCTAACAAAAGTTTACCTAATGACGAAAGATTCTCAAAGGTCTCATCATCTAGACACTACATACCCCTTACTAGGACAACTCACCTTTACTCCTTCAAATCCCATCACCTCCCTTCCTATGGTTGTGGTCCTAACAACATCAAACTATCTTAACAACCACTCCTTCACATTCTCTAACAATATAACTTACCATTTTTTCCAACTTAACTACCCTTCAAAAGGTAACCAAACCAATCTAAGGTCAAAACCACCTTCTATCACACCTCATCTCACAAGTCACATCTCATCTTTTCTCTCCCTCAACCCAAACTTCATAAAGTCACCCTTAAGGGACCAACACATAAGGGAAACAAGGGAAAGACACCATATACAAAGCTCTTAGGCACGATTAGATGAATGAAGAAGTGAAACTTTTCCTAACACCCAATAGCCTCCTATTTATAATGTGGTGCACTTCACGTTATAAACAAGACTCTACTAGATCTTGTTTATTAAACAACTAAGACACTCCCTAAACCTTATGCTCTGATACAATCTCTGTCACAACCCGCAAGTACACCCTAGAAGTTAGGACATCCTTCTATGGTCACATAGCAAGTGAGACTTGAAGAAGTCTCATCTAAGCCTCTCATATAATTCATTGCATAATAAACATTCTAAATAGGTAAGAATTTAAAATTTTCTTCACACACGAAGAACTCTTTTATAAACAATACGCAAGCGGAAGACTTTCATTTAAAACATTAAATCATTACAACATCTACTTGAACCATCTAAACTTTGGATTTTACAACACTTGGATTAAGCCCATACAAGACATAAAAGGTAAAGACTAACAAGGAACTTGTGGACATTATCCTCGAATCGATGAGGACTCACCAACATATCATCTTCAAAGCCTTAGAAACCTATCCATCCTCCTTGGCACATCAAGACTTCCAATTCTTACACTTTAGTCAAAAAGGGAAAAGAAGGGGTTAGCACATTAGATGTACTAAGTATGGAAGCCATGCAAAAACAATGAAAAAGGGACATTTAGTACATAACATGCTTTTTAATGAATTTCTATTAAAACATCATACTATAATCATAAGAACAACATTTAACAACTTAAAAACACATAGGAAATCATTTATCAAAACGTCACATTTTTAGCAAACATTAAAGTGAAGTCACTTCACTGTACAGTGAACTCAATTCAATGTAAGTAAATTTCCATCACTTCATTTTAAACACCCTTTAGCATGTGATCTTCTCACTCAAAGCTATCCAAAGATTCACTTAAGTCACACAGAGAGAGACGTCCATACACCCTCTCTAGATGTGCCTAAAGGACCATCAAGATTACTTATAATGAGTCACATACACACTTAAGAGACATTAACATAAGAACATTAGATTTTCCTACCAAGGTGACTCTAAGGTTCACTTGAGTGAGTTGTGAAGAGACCGCCCATACAATCCCACACACACACACTTAAGAGATCCTATAGACTCTCTAAGATATAATCATTCTCATTTAAGACATTAGCATATAGGTAATATGACATTCTCCTTCCAAAGGCTATCAAAAGACTTACTTAAGTAAATCAAGAAGATAATGTCCATAGTGACCTCTTCAAGACTACTTAAATAATCCTTAAGATTACCTAAGGCTTAGATCATGTCCATATAATCAACTAACTTCCCTAACTAGAGTCATTCTTAAGACTTATCTAGGTAAAATAAGAAGTGACCATTACTATGTCCTCTTCACATGTTAACCAGACAACCCTTAACTACTCTAGATAAGTACTACTTTATTTCATATACTTTCTAAGCTTAAGTCATTACATTCATTAGTTCATTTAAGACTCATTCATCACATAAAGGAAATTCAAGTAATGATCTTACACAAGACCTAGGGACTCTAACTAACACCTTCAAAGCATATTGTGCAACGTCTAGATAGCGTCCCATACCACTACCTAAACTTCATTGATCTTCTCTAATGCTAATAAATATCCCAAAAGATGCGAATAGGCAATTACCGACATAGACCATGATAGCTAGACATGGAATCTAGAGTTCTAACCTACTCATATGAGGGTGTTCAACTTGCCAAGGGTGGAACTAGGACATATACCATGTAGGCACATGGCTAAGGAGTATGAAGGGATTTATTACACTCTAGTCTCATTATCAAGTAGAGCTACATTGTACTCTATTCTCATTCTCAAGTAGAGCTACTTTCCATAACATAATCACTCGGTGCTAGCCTTGGTTGTCATAGAGTAATTGACATTAAAGGATCACATGAAGAGGGTTCCTTATCTAGTTCATAACCAAATCACATTCACCCTACTAAAGAGGTCCAAAAGGGATACCTTTCAATGGCGACTAATATATCTCATTATGACTTTCCTAAGTATGATGTGATGTCGTTCCAGCCAATCAACCCAAAGTCCATCATTCCTTTACATGAAGGATACCATTACGACTCTCAACTTCAACATTCATAACATAACCTTTTCCACATGCATGACGTTCTTATTATCCTTTATGGTCTCAAATATATTTCATTCATACATTACAAGGGTGCACTAAGCCTACCTAGTCAAGACATCTCACATTCACATATCATTCATACAAGTATCAAGTAAGGGACACAACTCTACCAAACAAGACAAAAAACATTCTTTACTTTATCACATATAGCATATCATTCTTTTAAGCACTTAGGAATGACCCTTATCATCTGTATAATATCCTATAAATTACTATATCATCATCAATATAACAATCACAACTCATATAGTCAAATAGGAACAATCATGTATCAACATGTAAGACTACACATATAAGAACATAGTCATAGTACACATGATCTCCTAACATTGAAAGAACACATACTTTAACATTACTTTACATGTAGATTGATATGCTCATACTTCACATAAAACAACTAGACATATCATTATATTACTTCAAGTAGTGCCGACAAGGCCACATCAATTGCAAGTAAAGCACATAACACCGCTACCATAAGTGGACCATACCAATCACAACATAATTGAAGTTTAATTAACATCAAAATAAAGGAATTAGGGAAGCATAAACCACTCCATCTTACCACTTTGATTCCAAAGCTAAATAATCCAATTCAGTATCATAAGGCCCTTATCCCCCATAACCAACAATTTGATACAATTATATCAATAATCAATGAGACTAGGTCAATTCATTACATACTTATCAATCTAATACAACCTAGATATCAATTGAATATAATTATTGCATCATTAGATAGCCCATAGAAAATTACATTAGAAATCATAAGCCTTAAGTCAATATCAATTCAATAAGCTTAGGATGTAAGAGATCTAACAGTATTCATTACTCAATTAATCAAATTAAAACAACCTATAAACCAATTAACCATTATCTATACATAAATCAAAAGCCCCTATAATCTACACATGAATTCATGAATATCAAAGCATAATCTATTCGCCCATATTTAGGTGAAATTTAGAGATTTGAGAAGATCAAGGATTCATGGAGAATTTCATTGTATAACATCAATTATACATCAATTTCTTCATATATAAACGTTTGGAAACCATTTATACAAGATCCCAAGACTTAGAGTAGAAATTGGACTTTTTCATCTTTTTTCATCTTTGAAAATCATCTTTGAACTTGGCTCTAATATGATAGCAAATCTTAGATGAAGCACTACTATACCTTATTTTATGAATCCAAAGCTAATTGAAGAAGAAACTCCATTGAAGACCCACATTCAAGATCCATCTTCACTTTAAACTCACATAGAGGTTTTTAAAGAATATTTTTGATAAAATATGTTTTGATTTAGGTGTTAGGGTTATAATGAGAATTAATGACTTATTATATACTCTTAAAATAACCATAAAAACTCAAAACAACCGTTTAAAGACTTACAGGTGCTTGGGATGAATTTACAACTTCACCCCTCAACTTAACATAAAAGTGGCAGAAACACACAGACCATCGACCTGAGCATCGACGGTCCGTGGTCTCACCCATGTCCGGTCGATGGGGGTTTCGTTGGATGCTTAAGCAGATATTCAAACTGCAGACAAGTTGGCTCCATCGACGAGCCGTTGCCTTCTCGACTAGCCGTCAATTGGGCCGTCGTTTGGCCACTGCCTGGCAGTGTTGAGCTCAAATGTTGGGGGCCTTCTTTAGGGCTTCTTATGGGTCCTACATGGAGTCTTACCTGGACGTTTACACCCCAAATATGTTCATATACGAGTTTAGGACCTACCACATGAGTTTCATCAAAAACAAACCTGTAAAACTCGATGAAACATACATAGACTTGAAAGGTCGTTTCAAGCCAAACCTTTCGAATGTCATAGACGTTCTTCACGAAACTTGACACACTGAATTTAAGCACCATATAAACTCATTTAAGAACCATATAAGATCACGCATAACTCCTAAACACATACAACCACGTATGAGGCACATAGGTCACTTAGTCGTCGAACGTCTTGGTTGTCCCTTGACATTTGACTTCCAATGCACCTAAAACCTTACACACTACCTCCAACACACATTAAAAACATTTTAGAACCTTATACAACTACGATAACCATGTTAGGATCTTGTTTCACATAAGTCATTTTCAGGGTCTTACATTCTCCCTCACTTGGACAATATTCGTCCTCGAAAGACACTTGCCACTTTCCACACAGTTCCAAGGATAGAGATTCAATTAGTAAACATGACCATAACATATAGAACATAAATAAGAAGAAAACATCAATTTCACATAATTAAAAGAATCACAACACAACAAGAAATTAGAACACATTCTACAACTCATCATGCTACAAAACTCACATGCTTCATTCCAAATAACAAAAACTCATTTTATATTCAATATAATGCTTATATACATAAGTTATAACCACATTACAACAAATTTATATCAACGAATCAATTATTCAAATTTCCAAAAATATTATAGTGAACTGGCAGTGCTACAGTGCATTGTGCAACATTTTTAAAAATGCAACTTTTAGGCAATTCATGGTAAAAACAAGCTAATATGCAAGGTAACATCATATAGATACATGTTACAACATGATCATGGCTTCATAAATACACAATGAAAGAAGTAAATAAAATTCAAATTCAACAAAACTTCAGTCAAACATGCATATCATAAGCAGAATATTAGGAACTCACTTTCCCAAAAGACTCCTACAATACTCAAGTTACTAAGAACTCTTTGTTTTAGTCTTGAATAAACATATAAAGAAAAATTGAGGGTACTTCACTCCCAACAACCATGCCCTTCACCATACTCCCCCACTTAGGAGAAACCCATTCTAAGGTCAACCTAACATTTACTGTCAGGATATCCCTCAAGGGGCCTTAAACCATACTAACACTCTCTTACCAAAGTCTACCTCATGGCTAAAGACTCTCAAAGGTCTCATCATCGAACCACTACATCCCCCTTACTAGGAGAACTCGCCTTTACTCCTTCATATCCGATCACCTCCCTTCCTATGGTTGGGGTCCTAACAACATCAAACTATCTTAACAACCACTTCTTCACATTCTCTAAAAATATAACTTACCATTCTTTCCAACTTAACTACCCTTGAAAAGGTAACCAGACCTATCTAAGGTCAAAACCAGCTTCTATCACACCTCATCTCACAAGTCTCAACTCATATTTTCTCTCCCTCAAGCAAAACATCATAAAGTCACCCACAAGGGACCAAAACATAAGGGAAACAAGGGAAAGACACCATATACAAAGCTCTTAGCCACGATTAGATGAATGAAGAAGTGAAACTTTGCCTAACACCCAATAGACTACGATTTATTATGTGGCGCGTTTCACATTATAAACAAGACTCTAATAGATGTGGTTCATAAGACAACTAAGACAATCCCTAAATATTATGCTCTGATACCATCTCTGTCACGACCCACAAGTACACCCTAGAAGTTAGGGCATCCTTGTGTTGTCACACGGAAAATGAGACTTCAAGAAGTCTCATCTAAGCCTATCGTATAATTCATCGCATAATAAGCATTCTAAAATAGATAAGAATTTAAAATGTTCTTCACACACGAAGAACTCTTTAATAAACAATATGCAAACAGAAAACTTTGTTTTAAAACATTAAGTCTTTACAACATCTATATGAACCATCTAAACTTGGGAGTTTACTACACTTGGGACTAATACCATACAAGACATAAAAGGTAAATACTAAGATAAAAGGAACTTGTGGATATTGTCCTCAAATATATGAGGACTCACCAATACATCATCTTCAAAGACTTAGAAACCTATCCATCCTCTATGGCATATCAAGACTTTCAATTCCCCACACTTTAGTCAAAAAGGTAAAAGAAGGGGTTAGCACATTAGATCAACTAAGTATGGAAGCCATGCAAAATCCATGAATAAGGTACATTTAGTATATAACATGATTTTCATGAATTTCGATTAAAACATCATACTATAATCCTAAGAATAACATTTAACATCTTAGAAACACATAAGAAATTATTTAACAAAAGATCACATTTTTAGCAAACATTACAGTGAAGTCACTTCACTGTACAATGAACTCAATTCACGGTTACAATGAAGTTCCTTCACTTCACTTTAAACACCCTTTATCATGTCATCTTCTCACTCAAAGGTATCAAAATATTCACTTAAGTCACACAAAGAGAGACCGCCCATACACCCTCTCTATATGTGCTTAAACTCCCTCAAGATTACTTATAATGAGTCACATACAATCATAAGAGACATTAACATAAGAACATGATATTTTCCTTCCAAGGTTACTCTAAGGTTGAGTTGAGTGAGTTATGAAGAGACCGCCCATAAAATTCCTTACAAACACACCTAAGAAATCTTATACACTCTCTAAGATAGAATCATTCTCTTTTGACACATTAGCATATAGGTGATATGACATTCTCCTTCCAAAGTCTATTAAAAAACTTACTTAAGTAAATCAAGAAGATAACGTCCATAGTGACCTCTTCAAGACTACCTAAATAATCCTTAAGATTACCTAAGGCTTAAATCATGCCCGCATAATAAACCAACTTCCCTAACTAGAGTCATTCTTAAGACTTACCTAGGTAAGGTAAGAAGAGATCATTCATATGCACCCTTCACACCTTAACTAGAAAACCCTTAATTACCCTAGATAAGTACTACTTCATTTCACATACTTTCTTAGATTACATCATTACATTCATTAGTTAAATTTAAGACTAATTCATCACATAAAGGTCATTCAAGTAATGGTCTTTGACAAGACCTAGGGAACATAACGAACACCTTCAAAGCCTAATATGCAATGTCTAGATAGCGTCCCATACCACTACCTGAACTTCATAGAACTTCTCTAATGCTCCCTATCTAGTTAATAACCCAATCACATTCACCCTACCAAAGAGGTCCACTAAAGCTACCTTTCAATGGCGACTATGATATCTCATTATGACTTTCCTAAGGATGATATGATGTCGTTCCAGCCAATCAACCCTAAGTCCATCATTCCTTTACATGAAGGATACCATTACGACTCTCAACTTCAATATTTATAACATAACCTTTTCCACGTAGAGGACCTTCTTAATATCCTTTAATGTCTCACATATCTTTCATTCATACATGATAAAGGTACACTAAGCCTACCTAGTAAGGATATCTCATATTCACATATAATTCATACAAGTATCAAGTAAGGGACACAAGTCAACCAAACAAGACACACAACATTATTTGCCTTATCACATATAGCATATCATTCTTTTAAGCACTTATCAATGACCCTTATGATCTTTATGTCATCCTATACATTACATTATCATCATCAATATAACCATCACAATTCATATAGTCAAGTAGGAACAATCATGTATCAACATCTAAGACTACACATACAAGGACATAGTCATAGTCCACATGATCTCCTAACATACATATAAAGAACACATACTTTTGCATTACTTACCATTTAGATAGATATGCTCATACTTCACATAAATTAACTGCACATATCATCATAATACTTCAAGTCTGACAAGTCCATGATCATCATATTGCATAAATAAACGCCGACATGGCCACATCAATTGCAAGTAAAGCACATAAGACTGCCACCATAAGTGGACCATACCAATCACAATATAATTGAAGTTTAATTGACATTAAAATAAAGGAATTAGGGCAGCATGGCCCACTCCATCTTACCACTTTGATTCCAAAGCTAAATCATCCAATTCAATATCATAAGGCCCTTATACAAGGCCATAACCAACAATTCGATACAGTTATATTAATAATCAATGAAACTAGGTCAATTCATTACATACATATAAATCTAATACAACATAGATATCAATTGAATATAATTATTGCAGCATTAGATAGCCCATAGAAAAATACATGAGAAATCATAAGCATTTAAGTAAATATAATTTAAAATTAAGTTAGCACGAATAGATCTAATATATTTCATTACTTCATTAATCAAAGATTATAAACAGCCTATAATACAAATTAAACATACTAATAAATAAATCAATAAGCCCATAACAAAACTACGTATGAATACAGATATAACAGAATAATCATTCACCCAATGGTAGTTTATTAGTTTAAATGAGAGACTTTAGAAGAATCAGGGTTCATGCAAGAATTCATTGAAAAACATTCAATTTCATCATAATAAACGTTTTGGAAACCAATTATGCAAGACCCAAGAAATGGAGTAAGTAGGAGAGATTGGATTTTTTCATCTTTTTGAAATCTTTGAAATATCTTTGAAATAGCTCTAAGTTGATAGAACTTAGATGAAAGACACCCCATACCTTATTTGAAGAAGGGAATATAATTGAATAAGAAAATCCATTTAACGACCATCTTCAATCTCACATCTTTCACTTCAAACTCACATTGGAGTTTTTACTGAGAAAACTTTGGAGAGAATATGTTTTGCTTGCAGTGGTTAGGGTTATAATGAGAGTTCATGACTTATAATCTTAAAATACCCATAAACACTCAAAACTAACGTCTAAAGGTTATAAGGGCTTGGTGTGGAATTGACAAACTTCCAACCCATCAACTTAACAGGAAAGTTTGCAGAAACGACAAAACCATCGACATGAGCACGCCGCGTCATGTCCACCCACCTCTCATCGATGGGGGGTTCATGGTGCTGCAGAGATCGTCAACATGAACACGAAAAGCTGCGAGCGTCGGCGATCTACGAGGACCCATCGACGGGCTGTTTTCCTGGTCGGACTGGATGTCGATTGGCCATCGTTTGGCCATGCCTTAGCCCGGTTGAGCTCAAATGATTGGGTCCTAATTTAGGGCCCCTTGTGGTCATTAAATGGAGTTTGTACCAACGTTTCCACCCTCACTATGTTCATATACGTTTTGGAGGAACTACAAAAGACTTTATTCAAAACGAACATGTTCAAAACTTGACGAATCCTGACATATGACACGCTTAAGGTCGTTTCTAGGCAAACCTTTTGCGAACGTCATAGAGTTCTGGGACGTTTGACCTCCAAACATCCACGAACTGACACAAGACTTTTTAACAAATATAAACTATTAAGAACCATATAAGATCATCTCATCATAATACATTACAAACCACAGATGATTGGCACATAGGTCACGTAGTTTCGAACGTCTTGGTCGTTCCTTGACGTTGTGAATTTCATTCAAAGCACCTCAAAACCTTGATAGAAGAAACTGCCTCCAACCAACATTTTAAACCATTTTAGGACATTAAACACTACAAAAACTATGTTAGGCTCTAGTTTCACCTAATTCATTTTCGAGGTCTTACAATAAACATAAGCTTGAACTGATGGAAAAGAGACTTATTGTCCTCTTCTCAAGTCACTCAACTCAATTAAACTAAGAGAAACATCGTAAAACCAACTTAGAGAAAGAGGACTCAATGAATATAAGAAGATACTCAACTCAGGGAAATATAGTTCAAACTCAACTGAAGAAATGAGGGCTCAATCAACAATTAATTCTCAATTCTGACTCAAGATCACCAACTCAAACTCAAGAGACTACAACATAATTAAAAATATATATCTGGGAATCTGTTAAAAAACAATGGGCCAATAATCAATTCGTATGAAAAAAAATACAATAATAACCAATTGTAATGTGAAAATCCAATAAAACTCGGTTTGTCTAAAAAAATGTAAAATAAAATCTATAGGAGATTCTCTAACCTACAACCCTCACTATGAGCTATGTGACGATAGAACGTCTCCACCACGCTGCGAGAACCATCTTATACTTTGTGGGGGTATAGGACCTACTTACTACGTGGATCTACTAGTATATGCTTAAAGCGTTAAGGAATCATCTAAAATATATGACCATTTCTACCCACGTTTGCTACATGGTCTATGGCGGTTGTGAATTGAATGTACTATCCCCATATCAGTGTTCAATAGTACTCCGAAGATATACTTAGTTCATAATGTTTTAAAGAAAACATTTTATCTTTATGTGGCTTGAGATTATTACTCAAAAAAGTTTCTCAGAAATGAGATGGTACTCAAAGCGCTCAAAAATCTGTTAAAAATACCAATTTTCTCTCATCTTAAGTGTGAAAACATTTACTTTAAGGACTACTTAGTTCACATACATCATTTTAAATAAAATGAACTCAACTCTACTCTTCCTCACTCAGTTCTTAAGTCTTTTAAACAAGTTTTAAAACCATTTATAAAAAGACTTCTTAAAATAGGCTTCATGCCAAATTATGGGCATGAACAACATAATTCAAGTTTTTAAATAACCTTTCATAGAATTCACTAATTGGAACTCAACAACTCGAGAAGTCAAGAACTTAAATGACACTACTCATATCTAGAATGCTCTACTCATATGGTCCATGCATGATTATGGGCATGAAAAACTCAACTCAACGACTTCATGGTTAACATGTGATAGTCCCATGATTAGAATTATAAGATCATAATGATTAAAATTCAATGCTCAAGAACTAAGAACTTGGAGATAATACTACTCCCCAAGATACTTAACTGATGGAGTTCATGCAGAAATTTATAGACATGAGACCAACTCGAAGAACAAAAAACCTATGGGAACTCATGTATAGATATTTCATCTCATACTTACTTCCTCAAAACTCAACTCAAAATCGATGGTTGATCTCAAAGGATTCACAATTGAACTCAACAACTTTCTTGATCTCTACTCTTTACTCTTTGTAGAATTTGTATTATGGATTCTACAGTTATAATTCATGATGTGAAGGATTTCTATAGTAATGTAAACTCATGAATACATTTTTCTCACACTCTAACTCATTTATTCGAGTCTTGATACAAGTTATTAGTAATTGTCAAAGACTCTTAAAAAGAAACTCAAAAGAATTCCCAAGACTTGACTCATAACTCTACCTTAAATTAGAACTATAAATTCAAGGTTATGATTTATGATAGGAGAATGTTGTGATTTTTAAATGAGTTTTGGATGTTTAATAATGAGAAACGGTTGAAAAGCATTGTCTAGGGAGCATGTCCGCAATGTATATATGAATTATAATATTTAGTCGCAAAATAATTTTTGAAACAGTGGAGCTTGCGTTCCTCCACAACGCAGAGAGTGATACTTCTCTTTGGAGAGCAATTTTGTGACCCAAATCTAGTCCTTAAATCCTAATTGATTTTTTCTTTCTCGTTTTCTGACCCTAACTATTTAGAATGGCATAGTTTCTTCCCCACTCGCTAGATTCAAATACCCAAACTAAGTACACGCTAATCTACTCAAAACAAAATCTTAAACAAATAAATTTTATCTCAAGAGTTCGTCAAAACCCCAACAAACAAGATTTACAATAAAACTTCAAGAACACTAATGACCAAGAACTCCGAGTTCATCTACATTTAAGAATGAAATGTCGGTACTTAATAAATGATTGGTGTGTGGTTAACGAATTCCAAACACTATCATAACTTAAATCCTCTTAAGGACATACAATGCGAAAATCCACAAAAATCAATGATTGCTTGATACCGCTTGTCCTTCTTTTTTTTTCTCCCTTTTCTCTTCTTTTCTCTTCTTGATACTGTCAACTAAAACCCTAAGTGTAGTAAGAACTATTAAAACTGAACTAAATAACTTTAGACCCCTAAAACCTTACTAAAAATGAATTTTTTCTGATTGGGTAATGAAAAAATCAAATAGCCCTCACTATTATCAGGTAACTTTCGTTAACTGGATAACTTGACATCAGAAGAGCATATCTCACTAATCGAAACATGAATTAGAAAACTCGGTGGTGTTGGAAAGATCATTCAAAGACCTTTTGTTTAATATTTTATGGGTTACCTAAATCATCTTGTTTTAAATGTTATGGTCAATTGAAGTCGAGTCTAAAATTAAAGGAACTTAGAAATGACTTCAATGAAATCTCTTTAGTCATTTTTTGAACTCAAGGTACTACATCTAGTGACCTTCACACTCAAGAAATTTTAAATTCCCCGGTAAAATCTTACTCACAATTAATGATAATTGAGTCTCAGCTTAAACTTTTTCCATGTGTTAAAAAATAATTTGGATGCAGAAATACAAATTAAAGTCAGGTTAAAAGGAAATTTTTTTATTGTGCCTTTAAATTTTAATCAATGGTGAAATTAATTTTAAACAACTTAAGTTTTAGCATCATCCCAATAGATCAAAAACTTGGTAGTCTTGGAAACATTGGGGATAGGGATACATTAACATCAGAATATTTTTCAAACCCTAGGTCGGCAGGCAGCAACTGCACAGCTGTGATTTCTGCTACGGCCACTAGACGACCTCCTTTTGAGGCTATCAATCCTTCCCCACCACCCTTTTTATTCCAATAATATAAATCCTACTCGTCCTAATTAATTCAAAAAACGATTGTAAAATCAATCACAATAATTTATGGAGAACCTACTATCCCATTTTTAATGGAGGAAAGACAAGACTTTATGATCGAAGAGGCATAACATCAACTAGTGGTGTTTGATTTATACCATGGGGCACTAGATTTGAAGCTAATAAGGTCAAATTTACTAAAACATCTTGGTACCAAGGACAATTGTTTAATTGGCTTACTTGTACCTAGACATATTTTGTTGAGGTTTTATCTATACGAAGATTATGTATTATCTTATCTCACTCAAATAATTATCTTCTCTACAATGGAGAGGAGCACCAATATAAAATTTTTCCATGATCCATAAAACATAACCAAAAGGTAGGAAACGGTGTTAGCTGTGGTTATGATTTCTTTACCAAACATATCTCCATATTCGTTTGCAAAGAAGTCTTTTGTAGTCTAAAGCATAAGCAATTGGGATACCAATAGCTATAGATAAATCTACTCAAATCAAGTCAAGACCTAGCACGACTAAGGTCAAGGTTATACTTCCAAATCGTATGAGGTTGCAGTTTGTGGATGGAAAATAGGGTAAGTTGATCGAGGTCTTTTCAAGAGATTGTATATGATGATCTATCTTTGTATTGCAATTATTTTAAGCACCAAGTCGTGATAAAGATATACATCATTTGATTTCTAACATAAATCACAATAATAAACTAATTGATGATACCATTGAAGGTCTTTTAAAGGTACTATCGATTGTGAAAAGTATCAAGGAGATGCTGGAGAAATATAAAATGAAAAAAGAAAGACTATAGATGTCAATCAAACTAAAGATGCTTCTTTAGATTGACAATTGCTTAAATATACTTTCGAGCAAAATCGTGTAGACTCAATGGATGTTGATACAAGTAATATTGGTTTTCAAATAACTACCTAATAAAACAGTGATTGCAATAACAAACAAGTTGCTACTACTGAGGTGCAATCAAAATAATTTTGGTTAAGTTGATGTCTAATTCAACTAAAAACATAGGGGGAACACCAAGAGTTGGGGTTGATGCACCGCGAATTGATTCAGGGTAAAAATTAATGGATTTAGGACATAATCTAATGGATACATCTGATGTTGAAGAGGTAGAAATTTCTTTGTAGCATGTTTTGCAAGTTGAAAATGAGAATTCAACTAAAAAATGGACATTGATTGCACACAAAAAATCAAATGGTAGTAGGATAAATTTCCCTACTAGTTAAAATAATTCTCCATGAAGTGAAAGGGGTTTGACTGGGAATTTTTATGACATTGAGAACAGGCAAGATTCTAGTAATGCCTCAAAATACCTATTATGTTTGAATAACTTTGATGCTTTATTGAAGACTAGTGCAAAGCAAGTAAGGTTAACAAAAAATGACCGCGATTTGATTCAAGAAAAATAAGTCTCACCAGTTGCTTTCAATAGAAAATTAATTGTAGAAGCTCCCGTATTTGTACCTAAATGTGTGCTTGCAAAAAAGAGTGATTCAAGTTCCTTACTGTAAAATACAATTGATTTGAGTGAAGATTCTCTTGATGAAGATGGAGTGGATTTGGGTAACGATTCTCTTTATGAATATGGAAGACAATATGCTTGATATTCGCTTTGATAGAGTTGATAGGGAAGGGGATATATCACCTAAGCAACAAAAAAGTGGACACAACAAAAGCAAACAACAGACATATGGAAGGCAACATATATAGTTGAAACGGTAAAATGACAGAGGAGTTCGTCCCAAGGCACCTACAAATGTGAAAGGCAAAGAGAACAAACCACAATTAACAGTATCAAAGGTTCAATGATCCAATTAATCATAAGAAAGGTATGGATCATTAAGTGTGTTGGATAGGTTGGGAGAAAGGCAGAGGAAAAATACTGCAGGTAATTTTGATGTGCATCAATCTTTTTCAATCATGCTTAGTAATAGAAGTTTGAGGCTCGTAGCTCAACTTGATTCTGATTGACAAATTTCTTTACATTATTAAGCATCCACTTGTAATATCATCATGGAGTGTATTACAAACTCTTTGATGATCAGAAAATACTTAGTTCTCTCTAGCTCTTATTTTCTTCATGTTTGTTAGGTAGCAGAAGATAGGTGCTTCATTGGGTTTATTAAGGTATGGTCTGGACCCCCTTGCTTGACTTTTACCTATTGACATTTTTTTATGTTTTATTAAGGACCCTTAACACAGTCTAGATGGTAAAAATACTTAAAAGTTAATAAACTTCAGTTTAGTGTAAACAATATGCATAGAATATGTCCAATAGCCTGGCAAAGTCATATAAAACCTCAAACGGTGTGGTGTGATATTTTATTTTACAAGGTCGAATTTTTAAAAAATTCAAACGAGAATTTTGAACTTCCAGTCACGTACGTCAGAACTCAGAAGTTGTTTCAAACGCAAATAAACTTTCAAGAAAAATACAAATTTTCATTTCTTATCGGGACACTACTTCAATTTCAATTACCGACGATCACTAGTAATAATATAACATACCCAATGGTTGAGATCGTTCCTATAAGAAATGATTTTGAGAATATGAACGAAAACGTGGTTCATGTTTGGGGTGACACAAGTGTCAATTAATAGGGGGTGGTTTTGGTAATTAACAGTTATCAACTAAAACAACAAATAACACGAGAATATGAATATCGAGATGCCATTCTTGAGATGTGATTGGATTATGGGCTAAGGTAGACAACTGGGTAACTCCAACTGATATCAAAGTGTTGTAAATCAGTGACTAGGCTAGACATTATACGGGATAAGCTTTCTCTAAAAAAATTTACCCTAAATCAAATTGGTTTTTCTCGAACACCAATAAGCAGCAATTAAGAACATCCTTCACTTTAGTCCATTCACTCTTTCGAGCTGAATGTGTGGAAAAGGGTTTAGGATTCACTCTCTCGAGCTAAACCTATCACAACCCAATTCCATAGAAAATCAATTCAATAATCTTGGTTTTACAACCTCTCTCTTGAGCAAGCCAAAAACATGAAGGTAGAGTTGCATTTCCAACTACAACCCTTTAGATTAATCAACAAAAACTTAATGAAATCACTTTAAAACAACATCTAGATTATCAAATAGCAATACCCAACAACTAAATAAACTCTTAATCACATAATCCATCAACTGGGTAAATTTAATATTGTCTTTACAAAGGTCTCAGATTAAGAATCTTGAACACCCACTTCAAATTTCTCGAATCGGATATCTTCCTATCATCAAAGCTAAGGAAATATTGTCTCTAAACTTAGTTCTTATCTCTAAATTTTAAAATGTAATATTATGATTCAACAAAAAATACGATTCTAAGTTTAAAATCTAAACAAGTATTTACAGTCGTAAAAAAGTATGATGTGATGGTCCAGTCGATGTAGTTAGTCGGGATCGCCGATCCAATAAATGATCCATCTTTGGTCATTTCATTCGTTTTTTTTATTTTTAGACTTGATAATCTTCATGTTTTGTAACTTTGAGAAATAAGGCAATTCATCGTGAAATCGTTAAGCGATTCAATGATTGTTCTTTGTATTACCTATTTGATTTTCTTCTTCAAGGCTTTGCACACGGAATCATAATGCGAGACCAAGGACATTCGTGGACTTGCCCAATGGGTTAGGCGATCCTCATGTCTTCTTTTCTTCATTCTTTCAGCTTCCTTGTTCCTTTTTGCTAACTAGTGTCCATGCTTTGTTCCTCAATACAAATACCTTGAAATAAAGGATTTACATCAGTTACTTGAACAAAATATGCAATTGAGGACACAAAATCTATAAAAATAAATCCCTAAAGGAGACCAAATTGAGGACTCATCAACACCCCCAACTTAAACTTATGTTTGTCCTCAAGTAAAACTCAACTTCAACAGTTCAAACATGATGTCTCAAACAGTGCTACACAAGATACAATCATGAATGCAGACAACAAGACTTAACTTACTCATGGAAGGATCAATTGTGCCCTCAAAGATTCAAGTTGTGACTCACCATTATCTAAGAATTTTAAGTTCACAATACTTGCTTCAAATGTAGTTTCAAGCTTAAAAAAGGTATTCAGATGACCTCACACAAAGAGTAATTTCATATTCACACATCATGGTTCATCAATATAAAGTTTCAAAATCAAATGCAACAATCACATTAATAAAGATGAACACAATGCATGATTTACACATAGGTTCACCCTTATTTTAAAGCCAACAATTGCTTTAGCTCACTCAAGATCAAACATGTCTTTCAAGGCTTGTGACGAGGTTGAGTACATAGCTATGATCATTTAGGCTCATTGACTTTTATCCTCATAAAATGTGGTGTAAAAAACATTTCTATTCCTTTTCTTCATAATTTTTATTCGTGCTCACAAGTTACCCCATTATTCATCTTCCATGGACCGTTGGAAATCCCATTTTCTTTGCACTTTCATAACTTTATTTCACAATTTCTTTCATTCTTTTTTCATTTCTTTTTATTTACTATTTCTCTTTGTTGTCTCATTTTTGTATTGAGGGGTTCTCATTTATCTCAAAATTTTGGGTTAAAGGGAACTTTGTTGTACTACTTTGATTTACCTTTTTTTAGTTCACACCCCTAGCTTGCTTCTTGAACAAGTGGCTAGTCAAAACAAATCACACATATGAGTATTTGGTAATGGATCAATAAAGGTTCACAATGTCATCAAGTTATTCAAAGAAGAAAGGTAAGGCTCAAAGGGTGTTAAAAAAGGGTTCCCACACTCACAAAGGTCAGGCACAAAGAATGTCTAATGTAAAAGGTCACACCTTCAAAAATGGCCTAAGATCATATCAATCAATTGCTTCACATAGTCAAATCAGACCAACGTGGCAAATTCTAGGTTCCATCACACATTGTTCATGGTAAGCTCATGAAACAAGGAATAGATACCAACATCAAACAAAACTCCACACTTTTGCTAGTGTGCAATATTCATCACAAAATACTCAATTCGATACTTGACTAGTCACAACGACATGCAAAGAGTTCACGTATTGTCTATGCAACTTTATTTTGCCTCATCGTAGCTTCACATTCATGATTATTTAGTTATGAGCACTATTTAAGTCATCAGTATTGATCAAATTCGATACTAGAATTTGTGAGAGAACAATCACATTTAAACAAGAGGTGGAATTTTTTTCCAGAAAGGGTCCAAAAATCAATTGCAATTGAAACAATGATCCACAAGATCAATCATCCAGAATATGCAATATAAAACACAAGATAAAACTCAAAATACCATTATATAAACAAAACCAATCAGATTACAGAAGGTCACACAAAAGGTGGGCCTACTAATAAATTTGTCTTCAAAGGTAAACAAAAATATCCAAAAATCAAAAAGTAAGACAGAGAGGGAGGTAAAGAAGGGGTATTGTCTACATAGTCACTCCATCTGTCTAGCATCAATGCTTGGGGCATCACTCTGGTCATGGGCCTCAGTAACTCAGGATCACATTGAAGAAAACTGTAATACACAAACCAATAAGCCTGACTAAGGGTGTATCCCCAAAAAAGGTTTGCACAGCTTCATAGAATCCCTGGACAATGATGGAATATGGGGCCCTCGGGGAGTAGTCTACCTGTAAGAAATGGACCTATTGCCCTTGATTTTATCTCTAGTTGGAGATTCTTGTATTTTCTTTTTTTGTTGGATTTGACCCCTCTTTATTTATAATGATATCTCGTGCTCTTTTCTTGGGTGGCATGTTTCTCCCGGTCACTTCCACACTATCTACATATACAAAGCATCGAGAAAAAATTAGAATGTTTTCAAAAAAGGAACAAAAAATCGAGGAAGACTTCGATGGGGGACGGACTTATCGTCGCAATGTATCCCCTTAATTCTTTCCATCGCTGTTTGCTTCCCTCGTTCCACCACTTACCTATTTCACTCTTACCTCCCAATTTCCTTATCCACTTACCGCACCCTCGTCTTGTTTCATCTCGATCTAGCCCCCTTGCCTTTCTCCGAATCATTGATTGAGACAGATCGGGTGGCCAATAGCATTGGATCTAATGTTTTAGCAAGTAGGCAATGGGAAGTCCTTTCAGCAAATCGTCGACAACTTTCAGTGAGCAAGTGCTAGCCCGACAAAATACATGAAAGGCTAAGGGGTTGAGAAAGAAAAAAAGGCGGATATAGTAGTCTCAGTATGTGTCCAAGAGCCTTTGGTGACCTCAAGCTTCTCGCAGAAAGTTACACAGGTCGACATCAAATAAAGCATGAAATTAATGGAGAGATAGAACCTTTGGAAAACTTTCGAGTGGTTCAGCGAGTTTGACCCAACTCCCGAAACTACCTAATGTTTCTAATTTCAACCCATCTTAAGGAATTCAACCCACAACCCCCAAAAAATCAAAGCATGCACTAGTTAAATGAAAGAAAGACCCATAAAACCCATAACCTTTAGATACACAGACTCGTCCCAATTTTTCCAAGTTTGTCCAATTGATAACTTTTGTCCTTGAAATTGGCATCACGTGCTCTATCATTTGACAAATTATGTCTTTCGGTGCAAATGCAATCTATTCAAACTTCCCCTAACTAAACTAACAACAAGCAAGCACAACCCCATGAGATTTATATTTTAAGGCATAAAATTATGGGAATTCAATGATATAAACAATACAGGCAATATTATCAAAGTAAAATAGGCATTCAAACATTTTAATCCTATCAGAGAGGCACAACACACGTCAACACGATAGTATCATTTTCAAATTAGTAAAAGATTAGAAAAATAAAATCGTGTTAAAAAAACCAACCTTTTATGCCTATTAAGAAGATCGAAATGCTAGGCGGCAAATTAATCCAACTCTGAGCACAAATCAATGAATAAAATTATTAGAATGCAAGAAATATATAAAATAGAGTGTGGGTTTGAGTTTTGGAAGATAGAATGTGAGGGGAAGTTAAAGAATTCCAAACTTTTGAGCATTTGGCCATAAAACAATCAAGTTCTCCCCCATTCAGTGACATTAGTCATGCTCGCTTGAACCTCTCAATATTCCGATGGAAACTTACCTAGTCGAGTTTTAGGGGACCTCAACTTAACATGGGGATCCAAATGACGGTGAACGTGGGATTGCCCACCTGTTCGGTGATTCACCAATTAATTCTTGGCCTCACCATGTTTTACAAACTCTAATTTAATCTTATACTGAGTCAAATGATGGATGAAGTCGTGCATACCGACCTCTTGGGCGATGCACCTACTGGACTACCTACTCGCCAAACTTCACTTTCTAAAAATTTGCCACACTTTGTCCCACACAATCAACATCCCATTATTTATGAAAAACAAAAATAAGCAGTAAATGGTCTTGTTTTGCCTCCTAAGCAGCACCTTAGTTAACCTCGTGGCACGATGCAAGTCCACAATTAATCTCTATCAGTGGGGTTTGCCTAGTTTCCATAAGGAAACCTCTTTTTCGATTCTGGGCAGAGGGGATTCAACACTTGGCCTCATTGAGATCTTGTGTTGAATCTTAGAAGGATGGAAGATTGGATCGTCAGCATGAACACATTCTCCCTTAACTCCTCTAGCACACTATCCATCACATTGGCTTTACGGAGAAGAAGTGTGAGCATTGCTTCAATTTGTCCATCCTGCTTGTTATTAAATTTTATTCACTTATGAGGAGGAACATGTCGATGCTTCTTCAAGATCCATAATTTTATTGGCTGAATCATTTAGCTGAGTTAACAGGGATGCTAAGCTTAAGTCCTTTTCTACTTCTTGGTTGGACGCAGTTAGTTGGTCATGCACTTGGGCTGCTATCACAGAGGGTTCTTGCTAGGCCACCTGAGATAAGTTGATCAGCCAAAACTCTATTCCATGGACCAAGACTTCTATAAAACATTCTAGAAGGACTACATCGAGAATTTCATGAGTTGTGTATTGAATTAGAAGTGCTTTAAACCTCAGCCACGACTCATGAAGTTGTTCACTTTCTAGTTGCGTGAATGTTAGAATATTATCTGGAACATATTCACATCTAATGGAGGAAAATCCATCTATTCATCTTTTATGTTGTAAAGAAGCAACACACAAAACAAAATTAAAAATTAAGTAAGTTCAACTATAACAAACAATAGCAAAATTAAACTTCACTAAGAATTCCTAAGTTACACCACTCCAAGTAGCGGCGCCATTTCGATTTCACGTATCAGGACACTACCTCCAGTTCAAGTGCTAATGATCGTGAGTAGTAATATAACCTAACCAAGGGTTGGGATCAATCACAAATGGAGTGGTTTTGAGAATCAATAGGCAAGTGTGAATATTTTCAAGACAATCATAGCTAAAAGTATTTAAGAATAAAAAAAATGTTAAAGTTTGGGGTGAAACAAGTGTCAAATAATAGGGGGGTGGTTTGGTAACAATTATCAACTAAACAACAAATAACACGAGAATATGAATATAAAGATGCGATTCTTGAGATGTGAAAGGATTATGGGCTAACGTAGACAACTGGGTAACTCCAACTGATAGTGAAGTGTTGTAAATCAATGACTAAGCTAGACGATAGACAGGATAAGCTTTCTGTCAAAATATATACCCCGAATTAAATTGATTTCTCTTGAATACCAATACGCAGCAATTAAGAACAAACTTTTCATTAGTCCAGTCATTCGCTCGAGCTAAATGTGTAAAAAATGGTTTAGGATTCACTCTCTCGAGCTTAACCCATGACAACCCAATACCCACAAATCATCAATTCAGTAATCTTGGTTTTAAAACCTACCTCTCAAGCAAAACAAAAATACGAAGATAGAGTTGAATTTACAACTACAACCCTTTAGATTAAACCACTGAATGAAATCATTTTCAAACATATAGACTACCAAATAGAAATGCCAAGGAGCTAAATCAACCTGCAATATTCTAAGCATAAAAGTTAATTAAGTATTTATAATCGCCAAAAAGTGTGTTGCTATGGTCCAGTCAGCTTAGTTGGTCGGGAACGCCGATCCGCCCTTTGGTCATTTCCTTCGTCTTTTTGCTTTGGCCTTCAACATCTTCAAGTTTTGTAACTTTGGGCGACAAGGCACTGCATCGTAGAATCGTTTGACGACTCGCTAACTGCTCCTTTCTATCGCTCATTTGATTTTCTCCTTTAAAGATTTGCACACTAGAATATTGGGAGAGACAAGGTCGTTCGGTGACTCGCCCAATGGATTAGGTGATCCTTCGGCCTTCTTTTCTTTATACTTTTAGTTGCCTTGTTCCGTTTTGCTCACAAGTGTTCATGCTTTGTTCTCAATCCAAAATATGCATTTGTGGAACACTAAGTCTATTAAAATAAAGCCCTCAATGAGTCCAAATTGAGGACACATAACCACTTTGCTTGTACTTATCCGTATTGACAATTTTTTATGTTTAATGAGACTAGTAGACACTGTCTAGTGGTAAGTATGATTTTAAAAAAGGATTAATTTTGGTTACATATTTAGCTCAAACATATAAATTGTAGATTGATCAGTTAGTTGTTGCCCAAATTAACCCGGTTACAAATTACTAAGTAATGGATGTTACTTCTTTCTTTTATATTTATCTTTCTTTAATTATATGTTAGAGAACTATAATGACTAATCAGTAATTTTGTTATGGCTATTTGAAATGATAATTATTATGGCTTATCACAATCTTTTATAAATTATAAATATGTAAAAAGGAATAATAAAAAGACTAATGGTTTCACAAATAAAATTTGCACCAGATATCAACAAGTTTGACTCTTATATTCCAAATCAAGCACAGAAAAGTTACCATGTTATATAATTAAAATGAGAAAAATGCAGTGCACTAATCTACTACTATGTCGAGATTTAAGGTAGACTCGGGCAACATTATAAATTTATGAAATAATACATTAAAATTTCATTTAACTTTGATTCAACTTATAGTTATTCCCTCTAATTTTAAATGCTTACAATTAGACACTTAAACTTCAATAAATTGAACAAATCGACACATTTGTCCTATGTGGCATCCTATATGAGAATCTTGTGTCTTATGTGGTATTCTACATGCATTATGTCACATAAGAAGCGTGTGTCAACTTATTTGATGTTATACAAATTAAAATGTCTACTTATATACACACAAAATTTCAAGTGTCTATTTATTCAATTTTTCCTATGGCAACTTAATTTCATTCTTCTTATTGTTATTTTTCATTGAAATTGCTCCAAGCCTTTCCATTCTTGATGATGAATTTTCTTTTCATATTACTTTTCATATTGCTCTGACATCTCTTTTCAGTATTCCCTTCCTTCTCGCAAGACGAGTTCATGAGATTGCAATACAACAAGTGAATTCATGTAGGGTTAGGCAGAACAAAGGAACTCTCTCTTAATTGATTTTCCATTTGCTATAATTTTTAGGACTTTCCGATGACCTCTTTTTCATTATGATCTTCTTTGGGTCCCATAACTTTTCAAAAAAAAACAAGACAACAAAGAATGTCATTAGTGTGTAAACTTCATTAATAATAAAAAAAATATTTCTACATAAAACTATATTCATCAAAAATTTTATCAATGCACAAAAAGTAATCTGAACTACATATACCAAACATATAACAATGTTAAATTATGCATCAACTGTCACAAATACAACCTCACGCAAAATTCTAGATGTGCTTTTAAATTTTAAAAAGTCTATATACACGGAGAAGAAGTCATAAATCCAATAAAAAAAAGCACAAACATTTCAAACGATACAACTAAAACACCTCAATACCAAAATCAGTAGAAACATATAACTCGCCTATAACAGAGAGATCACATCAAATGTAAATGGACACCAAATAAAGAACATAATACAAAAATCAAGAAACTGAAAAATTACGTAGAATGTTGACTTTTCATTTTCTCTATTGCAGATTTGATGTTGAGTTTGTATAAGCATATTGCGTTGAGTAAAACACGTCCAGGTGTACATGGCAAGAAAAGAAACGAGATTCCCTCGGGACTCAGAAGAGGAAAAGAAAATAGTACAACAAGATATCAACCCAATGTCATGGACAAGAAGACAAGAGGACATAGGGTGTTAGAAGATTCAATTGTACGGATGAGCCTCATATGGATCTGGTGTCTATAGGAATATCATTAATATTATTAAATGCAACAACCACGTGGTCCTATTTCACGTGAAAACAACACGAGAACATGAAACTTGTAAAGTTATGACATCTGAACCTAGGTCAACCAAAAAAGCTAGCTCATGATGGGGGATTGTCCAAGATTATATAAGTAGATCACCTGTTCATGTTCAACCAATATGGGATCTATACCACTCTAACTAAACCACATAAATATCGTGAAACTCCAAGTAGGTTAAGAGTCGAGAGAATAATAGTTCCAAGTATATAGGAAATTCATGTTGTCCAACTATCTCCTTTTTCTTCTTCTACATCTTGTCTTGATCGTACAATTTCTATATTTAGTGAGAGATTGCAATACCGTTACCTTTAATATGCATCCACATTTTTTAAATAGGTTGAACTTTATTCCTCACAGTTGAACGCATTCCCCTTCCTCTTTGCCCCACCTCTACCAGCTTCCCCCCTAACATTTCTCTCCGAAATCGCAGTAGCATCAGCACCTAAGGCTTGCAATGGCCGAAGACCATATAAGGAGTCCATATGTACATCCTACAGATGATGTGAGACTCCAACAATGCACTCTTCGCAAATCAATGATTGCTATATATGTCAAGTAAAATTCTCAAATACACTTTCCTCCTCAGTCAGTACTTGCTTCGTTTCCAGATCTACAAAAAAGGCTAGAGCATGAAAGGAAAAGTTCTGTTCTTGATAATAGATGGAACTTATATTTTATATTTAGCTTATTTGGCATATATTTGAGTGTTAAAACTTAATGAACGAAAAGTCATTCAGACAAACATGACTAAAATATTAGCTCATTTTTACATGCATTTCATCCATACATGACTACAACAAATATATACATGAAAAATTCAAATCTATGTGATTTAATTTTGGAAAAATACATAAATTTTCACTTTAACTAAGTCTCAATTGAAATTGATGACTTCCAACTTTTAGTGTGCACAAGTAGATACTTAAGTTTGTATAAAATTGAACAACTAGACATATATGTCCTACGTTGAATGATACACATAGGACGTCACGTAGAAATAATTTGGTCATGTAGGACTTATATGTCTACTTGTTAAACTTTATAGTAGTTAAGTATCTATTAGTGCACATCAAAACTTCGGAGGCATAAATACAAAATTAAATTAAAATTAAAAGGAATGTTCTTCTATTATACCTTTAAATATTAATCAATGTTTACATGTCCTTAAAAATGTTTAAGTTTGCATAAGCCACTTAGATAAAACTTTAGTAAAATAATATTCAATAAGAAATGTCCCAAGTAAGCCATGAGAAGACATATAAAACCTCAAACAAAGTGGTATAATTTTTATTTTTACAAGGTCACCTTTTTCATAAAA
Organism: Solanum habrochaites; assembly: GCA_027704765.1. Classification (NCBI taxonomy): domain Eukaryota; kingdom Viridiplantae; phylum Streptophyta; class Magnoliopsida; order Solanales; family Solanaceae; genus Solanum; species Solanum habrochaites. Next base: position 52,214,752 of record JAKWJA010002489.1, on the reverse strand, counting down.
AAAGGAGTGAATCCAAAGAGAATTTTCAATTCTAGTCGCGTATGTCAGAACTCAGAAGTTGTTCCCATGATAATAAACTTACAACAAAAAATTCAAATTGTCATTTTTTTTCTTGTTTTAATACTCTTGCGCAGTCCCATTTTATATCAAACTAAATTTTTAAGGATTAATTTTGGTTACATATTTAGCTCAAATCCGTCTAAATTTTAGATTGACTACTTAGGTGGTTTCCCAAATTGACCCGGTAAATAATTAGTAAGTAATGGAGATCACTTCTTTTTTTTGAATTTATGTGTGTTTAGTTATTATTTAGAGAACTATATATAATGACTAATGAGTAAATTTTTTATTTTTATTTGAATTGATAATTATTATGGCTTATATTAATTTTTTTTGTAATTCATAAATATGTAAAACATGATTTTGCAAATAATTTTACAGCATTCATCAATAAGTTTGACTCTCATATTCCGAATGAAGAATAGAAAAGTTACCATGTTCTTTAAGTAAAATGATAAAAATTCCAGGGTACTGATATCCTGCTATGTCGAGATTGAGAGAAAACTCAGACAACATTCAATCTATGGCATATAATACATACATATGTCATTTAACTTTGGACTCATCTTATATCTATGCCATCTAATTTTCTATGCGCATAAGAAGATACTTAAGCTTGAAAAACATGAAAGAATAGACACACTCGCCCAATAAGGCCTTCCACAGGACATTTTTTATCATATGTGGTGTCGCTACTGTAGTAATGTTACATAGACGTGTGTATTTACCTATCTCTAACTAACTCACTTCTCATTTTCGCATCTACTAGGGCTTAAGTCATCTGCGGCCCCCAAAGTGGTCCCTCATATTCACTTAGGGGGAACACCTCAACTAGGCTACTACCTATTAGACACTCTAATATTTCACGAATATTTCCCTATAAATACAAAATAATAATAAATTTTTAAAATATTGTGTTGTAACTCACGCACCTATTTTTAAAAGTAACCAATAAAATGCAGTAGTGGCAATGGGCCCCATCTAATGACATTTGTTATTTTTAAAAAAATAAAATAAAACTCCAAACATTAATACTCCTAAAATTAATGTAAAACAAAAAGGAGAAAAAGAAAAACCCCCATTCCACACAAAACCCACCCACCTCTTTTCTCTTCTTCTTCCTTCACCAACCATTGTTATGATTTCCAACAACAATTCCATTCATCCGGCAACACAAAAAGAAGAAAAAAGAAATCTCCCCCACCCCCTCCTCCAAGTTCGTCACCTAATCATTTGCCTTATCTTCTTCTTCATCATCACAATTACTTCGCATTTTCTATTCCTTTGAAAAGAATAATCTTTTTGAATCAAGTCAATGCAAATATTAAATAAAGTATGAAGTTATATATATTTAATGGGAGTGATTGTAAGATTCTTTATGAAAAAAATCTATGTAAGATAAATTATATTGATAACTTATTTCAAAATCAATAAAGAGACAATATTGCTACAATAGTTTTGAGTCCCATTTGTTTCTTGTTGCAAGTTCTTTTAACAAATTCAATTGTTATGAAGAGGAAAATAAAAATGAAAGAAAAAAAAGACAGAGTGGCAAGAAATGGTGGAAGAAGAAGACACTTGGTACAGCCTACAGTGGTGGGGAATGGATGGGGTTGCTTTCTTTTTGTCAAAAATTTATTTTAGAATAAAAAATACTCTGAGTTTATTAATTAATGCTGATTGGATAAAAAAAAGAGTAAATGTTTTTATTTTAATAAATAGATTAGGAATATTTCACGCGCTATACAGCTGTGAGATACACTTATTTAGCCCTATCCATTGTGCTCATAGACACAGTTTGAATAAATTAAATGTTTTAATAGGTACAACCTTAGTTGAGGTGCTTACTGAATTATGCCAGACAACTTTAGGGGGCCGCATATGACTTAGACTTTTACTATGGGCGCTTAGTTTTCGTTGTGTCTTATTTGGTGTTTTCATGGTAAATGTTCATCTCTATGATGAATTTTCTTTTCATGTTGACTTTTCGTATCTCTCTGATTCTCTCCTTCAACCATCCCTTCCTCCTTTTTAGACGAGTTCATGGGATCTCAATCCAAAAAGTAAATCCATACCGGGTTAGGGAGAACGGAGGAACTTTCTTTGAATTGATTGGTTGATATATTCCATTTGCATTACCTTTTAGGGTTTCTGCTGCCCCTCTTTTTCATGAGCTCTCCCTTAGGTCCTCATGGCTTTACAAGGAAATAAACCATGAATTCTAATCCATTAAACAGCATTTAATAATTAAAAAATCTTTTTCTACATATAAGTATTCAATAAAACAAT